>CABHPP010139915.1:17121-28246 GCA_902168425.1 Peromyscus attwateri | reverse complement strand
TCTTTCTTTCTTTCTTTCTTTCTTCCTTTCTTTTTTATTTTAATAGTACCTGAAGGTATTCTGAGATAGATAGGGTAGGTTTTCAGAGGTATATTTCTGTCTTTGTAGAGGTTCAATTTGTAAGACAAAGACATTTGCTTCCCTCTACCCCAAGGTTTGATCATTTATTTGTTACTCTTAAAGATTTAGTTTTGACTAGACTCAGACTCAGAAGCGGAACTCTCACCGAGGACAGCCCCCGTCTCTTGGCAACGTGTTCCTGGCATTTTAAAAATTATTTCTATTTGGCTTCTTTTAGTCTCTTGGCCAAAAGTCTAGCGTATTCCTCAGCCTCCTCCTTGTTTTTCTCAGTGCCTGGGTTCTTCAGAGCAATACATCAGCGTGTGTGTTGCAGGACATGTGAGTAACAAGACGTTGAATCTTGGGTGATTTGGTCCTGGCCTTCTTACTTTCTTTGTTTGAGGGATTTCTGACAACATATTGGTGGACATCATCTTCTTTAGTGAGATTGAAAGTTTTTTGGATTCTGCTAGCTCTTTTGGGCCCCAACTGTCAAGGCACAGTAGTAATATCTATAAGTCCAGGGATCTTTCTCTCTCTCTCTCTCTCTCTCTCTCTCTCTCTCTCTCTCTCTCTCTCTGTGTGTGTGTGTGTGTGTCTGCATCCGTGTGTCTTTAAAACAATAGCCAAGTTGAGAACACTCAGCTTGGCATTCACAATGCATCCTGAACAGACTTGTGCTTCCTCTCTCCAGTTCCCCTTGGTCTATAACAATGATCATTTATTTGTTAATAAATAGAATAATGTTAATAAATAGGAATAAAAAGATTGGGGCTGGAGAGATGGCTCAGTGGTTAAGAGCACTGGCTGCTCTTCCAGAGGTCCTGAGTTCAATTCCCAGCAACCACATGGTGGCTCACAACCATCTGATGCCCTCTTCTGACCTGCAAGCATATATGTAGGCAGAACACTGTACATATAATAAATAAATCTTAAAAAAAAGAAATATAAGAAAAAAGATTGACCACCCCCCCAACAATAACAGGAGCACACCAAGACACCTTGCTTCATGGGAAAACCATGTTTACTGATCTGGGCACTGATTCAGAGCACATAACCCTTCCATCTTCACCCAGAGCATCAGCAGCAATATCTGTAACCATGTACATCTCACAGAAAGTACAAAGTTTGTGGTTTTGAGTCACTTCAGCAAATTTCTGATAGGTAGTGTCTGGAAGAAGATACTTAATTCCATTTGGTTCACCTGACCTCCTAGAGTGTGCCAAGAAAAAGAACGACACCCAATTTTTAATTTCCCCAGAACTGTGATGGGACCTGAATCTCAAGAGGTGGGTGTGACCACCTAATTGTGTAGTTGGTAATCTGTTCCTTTACAGCAGGGTACAGATTTTCAGCTAAGGTAGTACGTTGTTTGACTTTGTGCTATATAAAGCAATACTGGAGATATTAACTCACAAAGAGAAATTTTTAGCACATAGTCATGGAGGTTGCAGTCTTTGGAGCAGTCATGAGGAGTACACCACAGCAAGACAGAGAAACCCACTCAATTTGCAGTCAGGAAGCAAGAGAGGAAGAATGCAGGGTTCCACATCTCCTTTAGCCTCCAAAGTCCCAAGGACCACCCATAACACCCCATCTCTCCAAAGCTCTATTACCATGTATAATGCCACCGTGGGACAAGCCTTTAATACATGGACTTACGGGGGACATTCCATGTCCAAACTATAGCCATTTGACTCTGACCTCCAAATGTTTATGTTTATCTTACAATACAAATCATACATTCTATCTCACCTCTTCCCAGGGTCTAATGGCTTACAAGTCCAAGTGTAAAACCTCAAATCTCAAAGAAACCTTTAGGCAGGAGGCTCTATAAAAATAGATAAATAAATACATACACACACTTTAAAAGTTACATACTTCTAAGATTCAGCGCTTGGAGAAGGACAGTGTAAATATTCCTATTCTGAAAGAGAGGACTAGGAAGACAACAAGGGTACGGATTTTTAGCTAAATGGCCGAATGGAAGCCCAGCAAAGCAGATGTCAACTCTCAAGGTCTCATCTCTCCCAGAGAGCCCGCCATGGCTGCCTTGCTCGTGGCGGCCTCTATGGCTCACAGGTTGAGAGGTGCCAGCCTGGGACTGATTGGCCCCATTGTTTTGGGCCTGCGGCAGAGCAGCACACGATGGCAGGAGAATGTGGTAGAACACATGGTCAGAAAGCAAAGGAGGAGGAGGCAGGAGCCAGAGTCTCATGATCTTCTTCAAAAACAAACCCCTAAAGGACATCTGTGCTGGTTGGGTTTGCACCTGACGGAGCGTTAATAAGAAGAGTTTATCTTGCCTCTGAGTTTCAGAGATGGCAGTATATGTAATCACCTGGCTCCATTGCTATGGGCCTGAGGCAAGGCTAAAACAGCCTGGCAGGAAGCATGCGGCAGAGAAAAGATACCTAATGTGGCCAGGAACTAGAGAAGGAGACTGGAAGGACCCAGTATCTTTCCAGGCCATGCCCCCTAAGTGACCTTCTTTTTCCAAGTAGGTCCCATCTCTCAAAAATGATACCATGTTATGAGCCTATCAAGAAATTAATTTATTAATAAGGTCAAGCCCTCATCTAATTAATTCCCAAGACCCTATCAGCTGGCAACCAAGCTTTTAACACACAATATCCATTCTAGTTTGGTTTCTGTTGTTGTCACGGTGATGAACACCGTGATGAAAAGTAACTTGGACAAGAAAGGGTTTCTTTGAGCTTACAGGGTATAGTTCATCATTGAGGGAAGCCATGACAGGAAGTCAAGGCAGGAGTTTGAAGCAGAAACCACAGTGCAGGGAGGCTTACTTGGCTTGCTCTACCTGGCATGCTCAGCTAGCTTTCTTGAGAGCTTGTTTGGAGGTTCTGGCAGAGAAGCACAGCTACTCATACACCGTTGACCAGGAGGGATGCACACTGAGCAGTGAGGAAAGAAGGGGACACCCGCCTAGCCAGCCACATCAGCCAAATCAACCCTGGCGATCAATGGGATGACAGATGTCTCAGCCGGATGGCCCTCATATTCCCAGCTAGCTTTCTTACACTGCTCGGGCCAACCTTTCGAGGGGCAGTACTGCCCATAGTGGGCTGGGCCCTTCTACCTCAACCACAATCAAGACAATGCCCCACAAATATGTCCACAGCCCAGTCTGATGGAGGTGATTCTTCAGTTGAGGTTCTCTCACTGCAGGTGTGTCAAGCTGACATGATTAGCATCACAACCTTTTTGGAAGGACATTTCATATCCAGGCAATAATAATCTCCCTTATACTCTACCTCTCATCGTCTTTATCACCTCCCCGTAGGACTTTCTGAGCACCAAGGCTTTAAAGGGCAGACCTTGGGATATTCAACATCTAAATTACAACAAATGGGAGTGAAGTTTCTCTGGCCAGGTAGGGTTACGTGTGGGCAGATACTTGGACACACAGTCCTAGTACTCAGGAAGTGGAGTCAGGAGAACCTGGAATTCAAGGTCATCCTCTTACAATATAGTGAGTTCAAGGCCAGCTTGGGGATACGTGAGATCCTGTCTCAATAAAGCAAGACAAAAACGTTCTCTGGTTTAAATTTAGAGTGGTTCTATCGTTTTGATCTGGACCGTTCTCCAAAGGCCCACATGTTAAGGGCAGGTCCTTAGCTTGACCATGACTGAGAACTGGTGGAGAGGAAGAATACAGGGGGAGGTTTTGGGGAATAGGAATATGGCCTTGAAAGGAATTGTGGGGCTCTGTCTCCTCTCTCTTTCTCTCTGTCTCTCTCTGTCTCTCTCTCTCTTCATCCATAAGGTGAAGGAGCTTCCTCTGCCACATACTCCTACTGTGATGGATTGCCTTGCTGCAGGCCCCAAAGCGGTGGACTGTGAGCCATGGACTAAACATTCCAAACTGAACCAAAAATACACCTTTCATCTTTTTAAGCTGATTGCTTCAGGCTTTTTCCTGATGTATGGGAAAACTGACTACTACAAATGCACAAATGGTTTGTCTTTTAAATGTCTTGACAAGTGGGTTTTGGGGACAGTGTGCTAGAGATTGAACCTAGGAATTCGTCCATGTTGGTGTGTTCTCTATCATTGAGATATATCCTAAATGATTTCTCTCTTGAGTCTATAGTTCATTTCAGCTTCAGAGAGAAAAAAATAAAGCAAAATTATTATCATGTTCTAAAAATGAAGCAATTTTTTTTTTCCTGAGACAGGGTTTCTCTGTGTAGCTTTGCGCCTTTCCTGGATCTCGCTCTGTAGACCAGGCTGGCCTCAAACTCACAAAGATCTGCCTGCCTCTGCCTCCCAAGTGCTGTGATTAAAGACGTGCGCCACCACCGCCCAGCTGATGAAGCAAACTTTTAAACCAGAGGTGTGCTTAAACTGTAACCACTATTTACCTGTGAGACCCAAACAAATAAGAATAAGATGGAGTTGGAATTCTGTCTGGTAGAGCACTTACCTAGCACGTGCAAGGCCCTGGGTTTAATCTTGAAAAGGGAAAACAATTTTTTTAAAGAAAAAATATTTTAAAAAATTAAAAGAATCAAGCTCTCCAATGAGGAAAAAATGCTTTCTGTCAAAACTCCAATGACTTCTAATACAAGGTGAAAGACAAAAGATGATTTCCTCATCACACACAAGCGTTGTTACCCACTTGTAGTTAATTAAGCTGACCAGGTCCCTTTCCTAGGGGGCCTGGTGTGCAATGGTTGTAAACAACAGCCTCACTGTAGTGCATTCAACCTGTTGCCTGTATGGGTTGCTCTAAGAGGCCTTGGAGACAATTTTCTGGCAGCTATTCAAGTCTTTGATTTCAGTCCCCAGTCTAGGCTCCAGACGGGTACTCATGGTGCCTTTGGGAATCCCCAGGGCACAGTGGCCAGGGTTCTCATTGGCCAGGTCACCATGTCCACCTGCACCAAGCTGCAGAATAAGGAACATATGATTGAGACTCTGCATAGAGCCAAGTTCAAGTTCCCTGACCGCCAGAAGATCCACGTCTCAAGGAAGTAAGGCTTCACTAAGCTTAATGCAAGAGGAATTTGAAGACGTGATTGCTGGGAAGCAGCTAATTCCTGATGACTGTGGGGTCAAATATATCTCCAGTAGTGGTCCCCTGGACAAGGGGCGAGCCCTGCACTTCTGAGGGCTTCCACAATGCTCTCCTGTACCTACCAAATCATGTTCAGTAGTAAATCTCACATCCGTCAAAACAGTAAGATAAGCAGGACTTCAAAAGGTGTCCATGGAAGAAGAGATGATCGTGATACAAAGTCAAGAGCCACACAAACAGTTTAAAATAGTTAAAGCAGTTTTTTTTTCTTCTCTTGAGCCTAAGGGAATTCATTGAGAAAGGAGTTTATGATGTGATTTTATGAGACAGAGATACTGAGAAGGCATTACAAGATGTGTTTTAAAAATCCATTTTTAAAACATGGTAAGATTTGTCTGAGAAAAGCACCCGGAGACCCCTGCCTCATCACTTCTCAGTGAGAAGGGCAGGGAGAACAGAGTCAGCCCTATGCGTCATACTGTGCAATATTTTGCTGATAAAATTCCATTCCATTTGAAACATCTGTAGTGAGTCAGGAGCAATCATTAAATACAAAGAAAAACTGCCAATGTGTAACAGACTCCAAGATAAAGCTGGCAGAAGCAGGCTGTAAATAGGGCTGTGTCAGCAGAAACTGACTAGGAAGCTATTCCCCAAGTAGATACAGAGTGTCACAGCTAGGACCCCAATTCACTCTTGGGGACTGACCGAAACAGTAAAAGACACTTGTTGCCACAGGAGATTAAAGATGGTGTTTGCCTGTATGCATGATCCCATCCAGTCTCCTACAAAAATACACTAGCTTCCAGCCACAGTTTGCCAGCACTGGCCAGGAAAACAGCGATGAGAAAACTCCTTTTGTACAGACTCCCCAAGTTTGGCATGGCAGGACACTGAGTTCCTAGATTCTTAGCTGGTTGCCTAGATATGGGTGAACACTTGTGCACTCAGAGAGCAGAATTTGGAGAGGGTATTTTCTTTGCCTATAAAAACAAACTCCTAGGATATAACACAAGGGGGAACCTTAACTTTTTGTTTTATGTTGTTGCTATTTTGGTTTGGGTTTTTTTGCTTTGTTTTGTTTCAGGGATCCACAGCAAGCTTTTGTCTAAACAAATGCTGTTATAACAGGAATCATAGATTTACCAGTCTGTAGGCCAGTATCAACAGCAGACTTAGAAAGACTATGGTAGCTGTACGCCTTATGAGAGGCAGTACAGAAGGACCTGGAAGTAGCCTCACCCTTTGTCAGCCTTGTGTCTGAGGCCCAGGATCTCAGTGGAGCCAGCCTGTGGGGGTTAGGGATGGGCTGAGCCCTGCTCCAGTCAGTGAGGGCAAGCCACACATTGAGTGTCAAGAGGTCAGAGCACAATTCTCATCTGGGATTGTTGGTTGGATCTGGGAACCCAAGTAATATAAAAGAAAAATACAAGCATTTCATTTAATCTGCGTGGACATGGGAATCTTCACAAGAGACTGAAGTCTAAAGAAATGCCTAAAGCCTGATATTTTTGTCCTTTTAGACAGTGAAGAATAAATCTGGGAAGGAATGAGAAGACAAATGGATCTCTAGACTACAGTGCTAAATTCTATGTTACTAAGAGATACACGAAGAAGGGGTGTAATTCGAGTTACTTCACAGTGTATTTTTTCAAATTAGACTCCTAGCTAGCTGCAGTTAGGAGTCTGGCTATCCTTAAGCCTTGGTGCGTGAAGGATATCTCCAGAATCTCCATGACTTGCTGAGTATGGACATGGATAGACCAGGTGACCTTTTCTTTCTTTTTTCTTTTCTTTTCTTGTTTCTTTCTTTCTTTTTTGGGGGGGGAGGGGGTTGATTTTTTGGTTTTTCGAGACAGGGTTTCTCTGTGTAGCTTTGCGCCTTTCCTGGAACTCACTTTGTAGACCAGGCTGGCCTTGAACTCACAGAGATCTGCCTGCCTCTGCCTCCCGAGTGCTGGGATTAAAGGCGTGCGCCGCCACCGCCCGGCTAAATGATTTTATTTTATTTTACTTTTTGGTTTTTTTCAAGACAGGGTTTCTCTGTGTAGCATGGAAACTATCCTGGAACTTGCTCTGTAGACCAGACTGGCCTCGAACTCACAGAGATCCACCTGGCCCCACCTCCCAGGTGCTGGGATTAAAGGCATGTGCCACCACTGCCTGGCCAGGTGACCTTTTCTAACATTGTATGTTTAGGTTGTTAGAAATCCATATTTTTAGAAACCAGCTATCCCTTTAAACATATCGGTAAATTTTTCTGTTTTGTGGCTGGAGAGGTTACTTGGCCCTTAAGAATGGAAGGAAAAGTGTCGGCTCAGGACACCCAAGACCAAGTTCTCAGCACAAAGGTGACTTATTTGCCCTAGAGGGACAGAGAACAGGGAATAAGAGACAAAGACAGGAGACAGAGATGAGAGAGAATGGGAAGGGAACAGGGAGGGGGAGTGGGGGTACTTGTCCCAGAGTGGGACAAGGGACTGCCTCTGGATAGGGAGGAGACAGGTGTGGCCTGTAGGAAAATGGCGGTTTATAAAGGTAAAAGGGTAACCCCTGTGTCAGAATGAGGTGTTTAATTGAGCATGTTGATTAGGTGAGCCAAAGGGGATTTTTGATTGCTGTAATTGAAGTAATATTGATTACTTCAATACTTTGATTGCTGGACCTTGGTAGTCAGCCTCAGGAGAAGGAAATGACCAAATAAAGGACTAGACCTTGGTGGCTAGCTTTTAGAAGGTAATCTAATGGTTTTTAGCAAGGCAGAGGGAACAGGGGAGAAGGGTAAGGCCTGTCAGAGGCATGTCTGTCATGTTTGAGCTGGCCAGAATCCCTTCATAGAGCATTGGTGACTCTTCCAGAAGATCTGGGTTCAGTTCCCAGCATCCACATAGCAGTCTATAGTCATCTATCTATAACTTCAGTTCCAGAGGATCCAACACCCTGTGCTGGCCTCTGAGGGCGCTGCACACATGTGGGACTCAGACATTCATGCAGGCAAAACATTTATACACTTAAAATAAAAATACATAATAAATATTTTTTTAAAACTTTCCCTTTTTAGAAATGTTTCTTGTTTTCTATAATTTCAGGTTTTATTGCATTTCTGCTTTCTGGAAAACTGTTTTGCCTTATTCTTAGTATCTGAAGCAGGTGGGAAATCTCTTTTACTGAATTCCAGTTTGTCAGTGTCCTATGAATGAGACTTCATTTTCCTATTTTTAGATTTAAGAAAGTGTTGTTTTGTATCCTGGAGTTTCCTAAGTTTAGATGAATGATATTCCAGAGACTGTGAAGAAGTTCCCAGAGGAGACCTTGGCCAGCATGGCTCCTCCTCTTGTGTTGCCTCGCCTTCCCCTCTGGTGTGCCTCATATTTCCTGAATCTCAACACTCTATAGAAGAGTCACGCTATGCATGGGGCCCAGACTGTGGGAAGGTGTCAACAACTGCTTTAAAAAAAAACAAAAACAAACAAACAAAAAAAACCCCCAAAAAACCATAGTACGGAAGGGACCAGGTGAATAAACAGCAATGTTCCAGTATTTGTTCGATATATTTTAAATTTATTTTAGGTATATAGGTGTTTTGCTTGCAGAGGTCAGAAGAGGGTGTTGCAGATCCCCTGGAACTGGAGTTACAGATGGTTGTGAGCTGCCATGTGGGTGCTGAGAATTGAACCTGGCTCTTCCAGAAGAGCAGCCAGTGCTCTTACCTGCTGAGCCACCTCTCCAGACCCCTGCTTTATATTTTTAAGATTATTGTTTTAATTCACATTCGAGTTTTTCTTAGAAATTATCTCCTCAATTAGAGCCAGGAATTTTATATCTCCCTGCTCATAATTGTGAAGACAATGACATGTCCTGTCTTAGTTAGGGTTTCTACTGCTGTGATAAAACATCGTGACCAAAAGCAACACCAGGAAGAAAGGGTTTATTTCAGCTTGTAGTTTTACATCACAGTCCATCACTGAGTGAAATAAAGGCAGGAATTCAGTCAGGGCAGGAACCTGGAGGCAGGAGCTGATGCAGAGGTCATGAAGGGGTGCTACCTACTAACTTGTTCTCCATGGCTTGTTCAATCTGCTTTCTTATATCACCCAAGACCACCAGCCCAGAGGTTGCACATTTCACCCCTGTGGGATGGGCCTCCCATATAAAACATTAATCAAGATAATGCCCACAATCTTGCCTATAGGCCAGTCTTCTGGAGGCATTTTTCAGACAACTCTAGCTTTTGACAAGTTGATATAAAACTATCTAGCATATGGATAGTTAACAATGATTCAGGGACCCATGCATGCATGTGTGCACATGCACTTGTGCTTTGTGGTAGACAGTAGTCTGGGGAAAGCTATGTGAGAATTTACTTTAGGGCTTTAGGCTCCTTCTAGAGCTCAGGTGCAATTTAGTGAGCTGAGTTGGGAGGATTTGCCACAGCACTGCACCTTGCTAGCCCCAAGACATGGTTTCTGAGCTCTGGGCTTCACAAAGACCCACAGAGTATGTGGTTTCTCTGCCCTTAGTGCTGAGGTAGCTTCTGCCTGTCTCAGGAATGCTTATACCTTACCCTGGAGTCCCAACTGATGTTAATTCTCCAAATGTACTTTCTGCAGAGCAACAGCTTTGCCCTTCGATTTGCAAGGTCTGGATCATCTTTTTTTTGTTATTCATTTTGTCTTGCCCTTTCCTTAATAGGGACAAAGTCAACTAAAGTTCAATTTCTCACAAACCTCTTGATTTTGAAACAATCTTGCCTTCAAGGACATGGGATGGCAGGTGCGACAGTGTTCTTGATAGGACTTTGTCCTTTTGGAGGTTGTACTCCAAAATCCGTGTCACAGGGTGACTTGAAAAGCTACTTACTTGAACCTCACTCTCATAACCAGACACATGGGTCAGGGACCCTGACAGCTGAAGATCTGGCCTTGGGTTCCCTGTGTCCTGTGCAGAGCTCTCCAAGGATCCCCCTCTGGACAGCATCCTGTTGTCCCTTGGAAGCAGGAGAGGTGTCTGTTCCCTTGGAGCACATGCTATCCCACCCTAGCATACTCCAGCTGTGAGCTCTGTGTTTCCAGTCGACCACTTTGGTGGTCAGGGTGAAGCAATGGCTGCCTACTGCCCTCTGTGATTGTTGGAGTCTCTCAGATTCACAGTGCGCTCATTGTCGAGAGTTGCAAACATGGCCAAGATGCTAAACACCGAAACTGCTTGATATTCTGTCTGCCCTTTGTCCTTGGGTAGGTCCATTTTATTGCGCCTGTAAAGGAGCGAATACCATTCCTTGTTTAGTTTGTTTTTCAAATTGGCCAGGGTCCTGCCATTCCAGCGATAGGACTAAACTCTTCGTTGGGGGGGTGTCTTGTTTGGGACTAGCAACAGGCTGAGTGCTAAGAGCAGGGGAAAGGAGAGATCATTGTATTTTCAACATCTGGGCTCTCTCCAGGGACACTGACAGCTCAGGGGAATGGGGAGGGAAGGAGGAGACAGGGCGGCAGTGTTGCGCAGGCAGGGACAAGGCCTAGAGTCACTCATCAGGTTTTAGGGGTCGTAATCCCACAGCCAAGGCTACTTTAGAATTGACTCCGCCTTGTTTAGGCTTGGGTTTAGGGTTGGAAACTGAGAGAAGACCTCCGCGAGAGCCAGGCCTAACAGGAGCGGGGCGGGGCCGAGAAGGAAGGGGCGGGGCCAAGACGGGAGGGCGGGACTCACTATCTGCTGCTTCTCTCCTGTGCACCAGGGTACACTCACAGTTTACCTAGCTTCGCTGAGGCCAGACAGCACCAGCACCATGCCCATGACACTGGGTTACTGGGATATCCGTGGGGTGAGAGAGGGGTTTGACAGCCGAGTGTGATGGGGACGTGGGGGCGGGGACGTGCCGGTCTAGGAAAAGGATCCTTCTTGTAAGGCCTTGGTGGATTCCTCAGCATGTAACGTCTCAGAGCTCTAGATGTTTGATACTAATCTCCTCCCCACTCCCGTGTGTGTGTGTGTGTGTGTGTGTGTGTGTGTGTGTGTGTGTGTGTG
>CABHPP010139915.1:0-17111 GCA_902168425.1 Peromyscus attwateri | reverse complement strand
GTGTGTGTGTGTGTGTGTGTGTGTGTGTGTGTGTGTGTGTGTGTGTGTGTACTGTTAGATCAAGTGTAGGGATTCAGATATAGAGAAGACGTCACAGAGTCAGGGGTCCCAATGCCCCAATGCCTCTCTGATCAGCCTTTTCTCTTAGTTGTGTCAGGCCATCCGTCTGTTCCTGGAATACACAGACTCAAGCTATGAGGAGAAGAGATACACCATGGGGGATGGTAATGACTCCCTGTGCTCCTTGTTACCCAGACCTGGGGGCCTCTTCCAGCTAGACCTAGAGTCTACACCCTCAAGAAACCCCTATGAAGACAGTTTGGTCTTCCAATGCAGGGCTGTGACTTTTCCTCTATTTGTGATTTAGTGTTTGCCTAAACCTTTTGCAAACCTTTGATATGCAGGGCCCACAGTCCCAAACACTCTTCACTCCGGTAACCTTGGAATATGACACTCAGTGTGAGAGGTTGCAGATTCCCTGCCTGGGGGTGGGGGTGGGGGGGATGGGAGCTTGCCAGACTGGGAACTAGGGTGATCTCTTTTCACATCATCTTGTCTACAGCTCCCGATTATGACCGAAGCCAGTGGCTGAGTGACAAATTCAAGCTGGGCCTGGACTTTCCCAATGTAGGTGCAGGGAAGGGGAGGTTTGGGGAAGGCATGGTGTCCTCACCTCATCTCCATGTCTGGCTGAGGGGGTTGGGACCAGTGCTTCTGCTCACCTGCTCCCATTCCTGGTGGCTGCAGTGTTTCTGTGATGGGCTGTGTCCCAGCTCTTCCTTCCAGTGTGCAGTGTGCTCATGGAGGGCTTCCCGTGCCAGGCACACTGAGTGCCAGGCCCCATTTCTGTCCTCACCAGAGAAGGGATGCAGGGACCCCATGTTCCATCTGACCATCCCTGCTTGTCCTTCCAGCTGCCCTACTTAGTTGATGGATCACACAAGATCACTCAGAGCAACGCCATCCTGCGCTACCTTGCCCGCAAACACAACCTGTGTGAGTGGGGCCGGCTGCAGGGTGGGGCATGGTGGCCATCCCCCTGGGCTTGGCTGGGGTGGGATGCTGAGGATGAGTCTGGGCTGTGTGTGCTGCAGGTGGAGAGACAGAAGAGGAGAGGGTTCGTATGGACATTTTGGAGAACCAGGCCATGGATACCCGCATGCAGCTTGTGATGGTCTGCTACAGCCCTGAGTTTGTGAGTCCCCCAGTGGATGGGGAAGACAGGGTTTGGAGTTAAATCCTATGTTCACACCTATATTGGTCAAATTTAGCACTTGACTCTTGCAGTACTGACTCTCTAAGGCCTTACTTATCCCAGCAACGAAGTGGCCTTCATGACTCCATAATCTTGCCAAATAACCACTGTGAGTCAGTTTCTGCCGCTCCTAGGATGCAGTTGGATTCCACAAGCTAGAAATATAGTTTTTAAACATTAGAGAATGTATTAAGAGTCCTTTTCATCTCCGTTAATTTCCATAGACCTTCTGTCCCAGCTATTCATGTCCTCTGTCTGCTCCTAGAATATGGAGACTCAAACCATGAGTTAAAATAAAGAAACTGGGTGGCAGGTGGTGGTGGTGATGGGGGCGTGTTA
The DNA here is from genome assembly GCA_902168425.1 of Peromyscus attwateri. Classification (NCBI taxonomy): domain Eukaryota; kingdom Metazoa; phylum Chordata; class Mammalia; order Rodentia; family Cricetidae; genus Peromyscus; species Peromyscus attwateri. Next base: position 15,517 of record CABHPP010139915.1, on the reverse strand, counting down.
TACACCCTGGCCTCAGACATCTCTCAGAGCTCAGCTCTCTGTCCCTCCAGAACTGTGCCCTCAGTAGCCACAGGAATCAGTACTGCTTCCCAATAGGCAGCTCGGGGATTGACCAGAGGGACACTGTCCCTGCCACTCCTTCCTTTCAGCATCAAACATTCCTCCACTTCATAAAAAGTACTCAAATATCCACTATTCTGCCATCCACTAGGAATGCCTTCTCCCCTGAGATATTTTGGTGTTTTGTTTCTTGGATGGCACCAGCTGTCTGAGTCCAGAGTGTGTCAGGTACGTGGGCACCTCTGAGTCTAACCCACAGGACCTGACTTGGGGAATAAGTAGAGTTCAATGAAAGTGTTGTATTCCTGTCTGACTTCTCATCATCTCCAACAAATGGGACCTGGTGCCTGTGGTGGTCTGATTAGTAGTGTTGAACTGTTTTAAAATCCGGAAGCTGACTCAGGCCCAGCCTTGAGAATGTAGACACTCTCCCCCGCATTCCTGTGAAGTCAAACTCTTTGCCAGGGAGCCGGTGTCTGAGGGTGGTGACTGCTTTCCTCCCTACCTCAGGAGAAACGGAAGCCAGAGTACTTAGAGGGTCTCCCTGAGAAGATGAAGCTCTACTCTGAGTTCCTGGGCAAGCGGCCATGGTTTGTAGGGGACAAGGTAAAGAGGGTAACTGGTGAGGAGGAGGAGCTGCCATTCTTCCAGGGCTATCAGATCTCATCCCACTGACCCTGCTTCCTGCAGATCACCTATGTGGATTTCCTCGCTTATGATATTCTTGACCAGCAACGAGTGTTTGAACCCAAGTGCCTGGATGCGTTCCCAAACCTGAAGGACTTCTTGGCCCGCTTTGAGGTGATGCCCTGGTCCTCCTTCCTCTTGGCTGTCCTTCCCTTCCCCATTTCCAGGATGATTTCCTAATCTTTTAAATTAAAAAAGTAATTAGCATTTCTTGAGCCCTGACTTTCTGGGAGAACCTGTGCTCAGCATCTAACATTTATAGGATCAAATTTATCACTACAAGATTCCTACGAGGTAGATAGGATTATCAGACTCCTAAGATAAACTGAGACTGGAGGGTGAATCACTTGCTCAGGGTCTCAACTCCCACCCGTGGAGGCCTGTTCTGTGTGGGCCCCTGACTTCTATGGGCAACACTCGAATGACTCTTCCTGTTTTGTGCTGAAAAGAAAAGCTTCAGGACTTCACTCAGCCAGGGTTTCCTGTCTGGGACCCTTTTGAGAAGTAGAATGTGACGACGGAAGTGTGCAAACAGCTGGCTTTAGGCATTAGGAAGGCAAGGGACAGCAGGGTTCATGTGAAGTCCCACGACGCAGAGAGTCTTCATAGCTGACCTGCATGCAGAGAGAGCACTTTGCTTCTCACATCCCTACTGTGGACACACGGAGAGCTCAGGGCTGTCAAAGGTGCTTGAATCTCGTGGACAAGCAGGGAGGGCCCTTGTAGAAGGGTTGTCTTTTGGGGGAGAGGGGATTTTCTTTCCTCCCTCTCCCTCTTCTGTCTTCTAACGCTCCAGTTTCCATCTGTGAGATAAGGTCATACACTTATTTTAACACCTATTTGCTGACCTCTTTCATGTGAGGCACGTTGTCAGGTCCCAGGGGACCTGACCCTCATACTGGACCAAGTATAGCACACAGTGAGGTGGGGCACACTAAACTGTGAGGTGCATGTGGTACCTGGGGCCAGAGATCCAAGCCCGAGCCCCACCTCATTGATGCTCATATGACATCCAGGTCCCTGTGTTTGAAACCCCCAAATCTACTTTATTAGACAGTTGGAAGCATTAACTTAATGAGTGAGTGAGTGCATGCGTGCGTGCGTGCGTGCGTGCGTGTGTGTGTGTGTGTGTGTGTGTGTGTATATGTGTGTGTGTGTGTGTGTGTGTGTGTGTTGGTTTGGTCTCTCCCCCACCCCCTCTCTCTCAGGCCTGGAATCTGTTTTCATCCCTCACTTCCTATCTAATGATGTGCTTTCTCAGCTAGTTCCCATTAGCTCTCTCTGCTTCTGGTCCAAGTTGGGGATTATGCAAGAGCTGGCATCACCGTGGGGAAGGGGGAAGCGGGAAGGGAGAGCTAAGAGCTGCAGCCTGAGGACTGGTGCTCTGGCTTGTTGCAAACAGGTAGTCCTGGGTTTTAGAGTTCCTCAGCAGTTGGTTATCTGGGAACTGAATCTTGATAAAATTCACTCAGGGTGACTGAATTTGGCACAGTTCCTGTATTAGAGCTAGAGATAAATTTGATTGGGCTATAATAATATTGGACTTAGGTGCCAGATGGAGAAATTTGGACTTTTTTTTTCTCTGGGAATGCCTGCCTTTCCGGGTGGGCCTCCCTCCATCTTAAATATTTCCACCCAGGATTTGCTGAGTCATGGGGTGGGATCTGGGCTCTTTTTCAAGCTACTCTGGCATGCTCTATGAACTCCTTTTCCCTGCCAGCTCCTTCCTCCATGGTCAAGTGCAGGCAGGAGCTTCCCTGGGGAAAAAGACCAGGCCTGTGCAGACAGCGACAGGGCTGGGTGAAAAGGAGGGCGCTGCTTAACCTCCCTGGACTTCAGGTTCCCTCCGGATAAATGATCTGTTAGGACTGATTTTGCAGGGTCATTGAGTAGTTTTTCCAAACCTATGAAGTACCGTCTAGAGGACACCAAGCCTCCGGGATAGTGCTATTTCTCCATCTGATGTCCCTCTTAAGGTAGGACACTAAGGAAAGGAATTTGAAGTGATTCTTTTCCAGAGCTGAGATCGACTGTTCTGCTCCGGATCTTGGGCCTGCATGGAGTTCATGGGGTGGAGCTGGTCAGCCCAGCGAAGCTACAGGCCTGAGCTTTGCTCTCTCTTTCCCACTCACAGGCCCTGGAGAAGATCGCTGCCTACATGAAGTCCAGCCGCTTCCTCTCAGGCCCAATATATTTGAAGACAGCCCTGTGGGGTAACAAGTAGGACCCCTTAATACCAGGGCCAGGAGGCGATCTATGGCTACGCTTGCTGACCACTGGCCTGGGGCACATCTGGGTCCCCGCACCTCAGTCTTCCCATTCCTTCCCTTCGTCCATTCTCTTCTCCTCTGAAAGGCCTTAGCAACCTCCTTTTCCCACTCAGCCTCTCCCAAGCCAAGCTTTTGTTAACTCCGGCTCCCCATTCCTTCAGAGTCCCTTCCTCTCCTTCCTTGTCTTTGTCCTGGATCCAAGTAGCCCTCGGTTTTGCTGAGGGTAATGAAGGGATGCACTTGGCTCTGCGGCTCCCCAGCACTGCCGAAGAAACCAGTCCTGCCTATGTTCAGGTACCCACCCTCCGTGTGAGGCTGCCCAGCATCGCCAGAAAGACCAGTCCCCTAGTTTGTAGACCCTAGTCCCCCAATATGGGACTTTCCAGCACTAGCTGATCCTCAGTAAAGTCTGAACCATGTTTGCTCTGCGTCTTCTTGCCTGTGGTTCTCAGGACTACGTTGACTTGTTTGGGTGGTCATTGTTCTGTTGTTCATAGAAGGGACAGGTGTGTGTGTGTGTGTGTGTGTGTGTGTGTGTGTGTGATCTTGATGGTCATACAAAATATAAGAGAGTCCTTGATATTCTGGTCATTAATTCTGTGCTGCTCACCCTGGGATTCCTATAGAAGGGTGCTTCTTCTGTGCTGGGGTTTCTCATTCATTCAGCCGTCACAGTGCCTCCCTCACAGAAAGGGGCAGAGAGGTTCTGGGCGGATGGGAGGGGGCTCCATTAGGCTAAGCACCTTTTGTTTCCTTCTCCCAGAAGCTTTTCCTAAACTAGACATCTCTCCTCCTATTCTCAGGATGTGTCCCCATAAACAGTCCCCACCGTTTGCAGTTTGTGTCTGGGGTATCTTACTGAACTCCATCCTAAGATGATCAATGGGGAGATGCAGGTCCTGTTGGACTTTTCATCTCTGATATGCGTGAGAGAGCCTGGCCCGCCGTCATTGCTCTTGCAGTTCGGAAACTGTAAAGCACTGTGCTCAGCAATGCTTGTGCCGAATGATTTGGCACTCTGGGAAGTATTCTCTTAGCCTGAGGAGGTACAGAATGAGATGCAGAAGGGTTCCCACATTCAGGCATTAGTCTGAACCAGAGTCTCTCCCATGCAAGGGTTTAAGAGGCTCCCCGGCCACCCTTGGAAGAGCGTGGTCTGAGATGGGGCAGGCCTAGTTTGCTGGCTCCAGTGCAGCAGTATGTGATCAGCCGAGCTATGGGTATTTTGTATCAGCTCATCCACAAAGGAGCTGGACTCATTGGAGAAGCATCTGCTGAACCGGTTCCTGTGACAGCTGCTAGACCATGGATTCTGCCCTTGATGAGCACCCTGTACTAGGGAGTAGATCTGGAGGAGGTCCCTGCTGGGCATTGTTCCAGCTGCCAGAAGTTACTTGCTGCCATTAGAAAACTAAGGACTATAGGCAACTTGTGAGGGTCATTGTGAAATAAATGAGTCATTAAATAGGGAACTGTCTAGGTGTGGTGGTATACACCTTTAATCCTCACACTCACAAGGCAGAGGCAGGGGAATCTATGTGAGTTTAAGGCCAGCTTTGTCTACATAGTCAATTCTAAGCCAGCTTGGGCTGCGTAGAGTGATTTGGTCTCTTGGGATCAATAAAAAATAATAAAATAAAAAATAATTAGTAATATTAAAGCTCAGAGATGCTCAAAATTTGTGAAACTCATAAAATAAAAATTAGTTAGGCTAAAGGTTCATTAAACTTTACAGATAAATGAAATTTGAAAAAGGAAACAGGATTAGGGTATAAGGCAGCAGTAGAACATTTACCTAGGATGCACACAGTAGATTCAATCCCCAGAGCTTCAAAAGCTAAACTAAAATGGAAAGAAAGCAGCGGAAGTTAGGAGTGAGAGTATAGTAAAAGTTAAGTAGAAAGAACACAGTATTAATCCAGACTGCAGTACACATAGATTTAAAGCAAACTTCCAACACTTCCCACAACAGGCTAACCTTGTGGGTGGACTAGCAGTCTCGTGTCCTCCACACACTTCGCCTCTGCCTCATTCCTGTAGAAGCAGCCATGGGCCGTGCATAATGAATGGTTAGAGCCGAGCCCAGCAGAACTTCCTTTACAAACACGGATGATCACAACCACGTGAAGAGCGAACATCACCATTCAGAAGTGGACAAGACTAGAGCAGCTGTTTCTCTTTAAAAAGACATGCAAATGCCGGGGAGCACTGGGAACGCCATGAATTGTTCATCACTGGAGAAAGGTCCAAGAAAAAACAAGCTGAATCCAACAGCATATTAACAAAATTACTCTCCTAGAGGAAGTGGGATCTATCTGAGGGATGCAACCATGGGTCAATGAATACAAGTGAATATATAGGCTAGGACACATTTGATCATTTCAATAGATGTAGAAAAAGCATTAAAAAAATCCAACATCCCTTTGGGATTGAAAACGCTCAACAAATTAGGCATAGAAAAAAATGCACTTCAACGTCATAAGGGACTTATATAATAGACCAACAGCCAATACCATACTGAAGGGGGAGAAGCTAAGTGCTTTAATTTTAAGGACAAAGAAGCCCATTTTCACCTCTCATTTTCCCCTGCCATGTCCCCCTCTGCTCTCTTCATCAACTGCTCTAGTAGCCAGCTTTGCCCAGGGAGGGGGAAAGAGTCATTCCTAGTGGGGAGGTAATCTCTTCTATCCCCCTCACACATATGGAATGGCTCTGGCTATGGGAGCTTCTGGAGGAATTTCCCTCAGGCAGAGGCACCCCTGCTGGGCTCAAGACCCAAAGGTTCCCTTTTTCCTTCTTTCATGGTTTATGTTACCTTTTCAGATTAGGTCTCATATATAGCCAAGGTAACCTCAAATTCATGGTGGTCCTCACCCTCCTCAGATTACAGGTGTGTACCACCACACCCGCTACCAGGTACTCTTTTTAAAATGAGATTGAAATCCTCTCTGCTTCCTTCCTAAATGATCTGCATAATTGGAAAACTCAGAACCCACCATGCTCTGAAAAACCTGAGACTCTCATTAGCTTTCTAGAACAGTCTTTTATACCCACCAGCTGACCTGGTATGACTGTCAACAACTCTTGGCTACTTTCTTCGTGGCGGAGGAGCTAGACAGAATCTGGCTTGAGAGTAGAAAAGCCACCCCGGAGTCTGGTGGGGGATAGATGCCTGACACCCTATTGCTCTCCACCTTATTTTTTGAGAGAGGAGATCTCTCTGAACCTGAGACATGCTAACTGTCTAAACTGGATGGCCAGCAAGCTCTAGGGACCCACTTGTCTCTGTGCTCCACAGTGCCCTGCTGGGAGACACTTTTACATGAGTGCTGAGGATTTGAACCCAGGTCCTCATACTTGCATGCAAATATTTTACAAACTGAGTCACAGATTCCTATATTACACTTCAAAACAGAACAGAATTTTCTCAACCAAGTCACATTGTGAGGTAGTCCAACAGTCTCCCCAAAAGCATGATCTACTCGAGAGGCCTTAGGGTCCATTACATTACCTGTACCCCATAGTTCTCTGATGTGAAACATGATTTAGGAAGGAAGCAGAGAGGATTTTAATCTCATTTTAAAAGGAGTACCTGGTAGCGGGTGTGGCGGCACACACTTGTAATCTGAGGATGGTGAGGATCGCTATGAATTTGAGGTTACCTTGGCTGTATATGAGATCTAATCTGAAACAACCAAAAATAATATGTCACTACAATTGGAAACATTACACCTTAATAAAATATACATACATCTAATAATTTTGATTTGCTTTAAACTTGTAACAATATATAACATTACCCTGTTTGTTCTATTTCATTGAAGACACTTCCTTCTAATAACACAGCAGCATTTACTTAATTAAGAGTCAAATACACACACACATCTACTTAATCTTTTCTTCCGGATTTAAGTCCCACATAATAAGTCACCTATAATTATTTCCATTGAAAACCTCATAAGCACATTACAAGGCCATCCTTGTCCGTTTTCAAAAGTATTTCATTCCATTTTGCCTAAGCACGGACTGAGCCAGGTTATGATATCAAATAACCTGTTCTCAGGCCCCAGACTTCTTCTGTCCTCAGGGACCTCCCTGAAGCTGAACTTCTGTCCCAGCTCTAAACATTTCTGTCTGAATCACCTCCATTTGTTTCAGGAACAAGGAGTCCTGCTCCTCTGTGTTCTGCCTCCAAGCAGAACAGAGAGAGCAAGCGTCACGGCGCATGGGTAGGAGGCTGATTTGGGGACTTAGGCACTGGCTCTTCAAGTTACTCCTTGGGAAATGTGTAGAATTTCTGTTGTGTTTAATAGGCCAAAGTGGGTGAGGAGTCTACATTTAGGATTGAGAGGCTCATGGAGCTTTCTCACAGGGAAGCAGTGGCTTCCACATGCTTCAGCAGATGTCAGTTCTAGGCTTGGAGGAGAAGGTGAATAGCATTGGGCAGGACCAAGGGGCTACAGAGAAAGCAAAGGACAAAGGTCAGAAGCATGAAAAAGAAAAGAAAACGTGTTTCATGGAATTTAGATTTATAAGTCTGTATACTATTTATAATATTGATCTCCCAGTGTTCTAGAAATACTGACTTAATGCTCAGAACAACATTAGGGAACAGTTCACTTATTAAGGAAGACCTGTACACAGGAGGCTACCATCGGTGGGGGACTGGAAGAATCAGGGTGGGTACCCAGGCTGCCGTTATCTAGAGTCCAAGCTGTGCTTGTTCCATAGGGAATTTGGTAAGGTTGAACCCAGTACTCCAGGGCACATCCGGGGAGGGCAGATGAAAAGATATACTGGCAAAGGAGCAGTGGTCATTAGGAAGGTAAGTTGGAGAAAAAGACAGTCGTTTTCCTGAGACCTCAGAAACTTCTAGATAGTTCAGCAGCAGAGATGTGAGCTGATAGGCACATTAGAAAGAGCACTGACTACATTCCTACTCCTTCCTCCACCCCTCCACCATCCAGCTCAGTCATTCTTTCTCAGCATGGTCCTTTAAGAGATCTGTCCTGCAGCGGAGGAAACAGGAATGTGTAATTTCTATACAGAAGCCAGGTGCTCTCATAAGCCCTCTTAAGCTGGCTTTCCAGGCAGATCCAAACCCAGGGTATCGGTGTCTCAGCTCCGCCCACCGCATCAGGAAACAACTCCATCATGAATTGTCTTTTAATCCTGTAAGCTATTTTCCATTTGATTGGGAAATGCTTTAAGCTGGGTGCTAAAGCTTCAACCACAAAACCAACCAGCTTCCCTAATACTTTCGGGGAACTGCTGCACTAAATTGAAGGCTTTGATAATCAGGCCTTTTTACCTATTGCGGTGGCTCGTATAAACTCATCACTAATTTATCAGTATTGGCACCCCTCTGTCGTTATGAGATAATAGGCTGTCTTCACCAGAACCAACCAAAAGATGGCCGTTGCCACAGCATTGTTTTCTTGGACCGTGTTAGAATTAAGAGTTCAAAACTGACTGGGGACTGGAGAGTCACCTCTCTTCCTTCGGAGGCGTTCGCTGTTTTTTGGACCATCAACATAATCCCTAGGGAAAAAAAATAGAAAATGCAATTTATCTATAATCTGAATATCTGGAATTCATATTCATCTGTAGACTTGCGCCCTGAAAACTTTTACCTTACAGTTGTTGCATGGGCTGTATGCTTCTTACGTCACCTTTCTTAGAATTTATACTCAGAAGCTGCAATTTCATTTTCTCTTCCCTTGCCTTCTGCCCTGTGGTGAGCAGACTCCGACGGCTTCTACACCCCCAATTTATGTCCCTTGGTACTCCCCTCCCCTTGAGTGGCTGATTTCCTTCCAGTGGTCTGTCAGCTTTCGGCCACTGTGACACTGTGACAAATACCCGGGAGAAATCAGCTTTAAAGCGGGAAGGATTTATTCTGACTCAAAATTTCAGAAACTGCAATCCCTGGTCACCTGGCCCTGCTGTTTTGGAGCTGTAGTGGCACAGTACCTCATGATAAGAGCATGTGGCTGCCTCTTAACCTGTGGCAGCCAGGAAACAAGAGACAAGGTGGGGGGAGGAAGAAGGGAGGGAGAGGGGATGGAGGGAAGGAGGGAGACAGGTTGGGAGAGACACAGAAAGAAGCCAGAGTCCCACTTTCCCCTAAGGGCCCTTTATCTTAAATGGTCTACCACCCCTCAGAAGCACCATCAGCTGAAAGACAAGCCTTTAAAGTTGGCCTTTGGAGGGCAATCAGTGTGCAAACCATAACAGAAAGGACAGAGACACAGGATGTAAGTGCGGTGGTTGTGTTACATACAATTACATCTCTCTTCCTAGGAGACTCTTTTACTGACTTCGGTAGCCATATTTTGGTAAGGCCTTGTTTACAAGAAGAATGAACGCTTCTGTGGCAAATGCTCCCCCAGTCAGTGTTGTCTACATTTCTTTGAAAATTGTTTTTATTGTTGAAACTATTCAAGACACTAATGCTCTACCTCTGGCGATATTATTGAAAGTGTTTATTTTCCATGATTTATGTTCTTTTTTTTCTCTAATAAGGAAGAGAAGGTGGCCTCTAGCTGTCACCCATCAAGAAACTGAAGTCTCAGTCTAGCAAGGTAGCAGAAACTGAATTCTATCAACATCACAAGCTTGGAAGCAGATCCTCATTCAATCGGGCCTTGAGATGGGATCACGCCCCTCCCTGCACATTGAGTACAGCTTTCAGATGGGAACTGAGCTGAGTCTCGGTGAGGCTGAGCCCAGACCCCTGGCCCATTAGAAACCATGATACAGGAGTCATGTGCTGTATTAGGCTGATACACTTGTAATAGTGATACACAGCAGTGAGAGCACATTTCCATTTGGTTTCTGGTTGTCTTGTCCAGCTAGTCACAGCAGTACCCTCAACGTCTCCGTCCTTGTCAAATTCCTAAGGTCTTATCAGGGCACACCACACCCTCACACTCCACAAGTTCATGTCCCACAGCCAAGACATTGACCTCAACACCTAACTGCTGCTGGCAGGAATTCTGAAAGGTGGCAGTGGAGCTGTGAGCCTAAGATCTTGCATCTACACTGTCCCTCCCGAGGAGGCCCTCCCTCCAGATAGCACTGGGTTTCAGGTCACTTAGGCCATGTCCCTTACTGGTGCCTGGTCTCCAGGTCATTACTCTGGGGATGAAGGCTTCATAAAAATTGTGTTCTGGAATGGAAAGTAATGCCAATTCTCTCTCTATAGGAGTCAATTTTAAGTTGGCTTTCTTTTCTTAAAACTAGTTATGCATGAACACATTCTCATAGTTAAAAAGAGAAATCTTAGCTTATCTCTGAAATCTCCTTTAAGTCCTACTCTGGAAACTGGGTCGTTTTTAGCTTTGCCTGAAGGAAACCTCCTAGTCAGCTTGGTCATGTCCCTCTGTGCTCTTAGGTGTTCACTTACATAAATGCATCTGTAGGAAAATGCATGCTTTTAAACCGTAAAAGAAGATGTCTTGTGCTTCTTTATTTGTAAACTAATTTTGGAACTCAAAAAGTATCTTGGGGATCCTTCCATGTTGGTTCCTACAGTTTATTGTGTGTGCACTCAAGCTGCACATGCATGTGTGTCCACATGTGCATGTGTGTTCACTGACCTGTGGGAGCTGGACAACCTCAGGATGCCATCCACCTTTTTTTTTCTTCCTTTGGATAGAGTTTCTTTCTGGCCAGGAACTCATTATTTGACTAGACTTTGGGCAGTGCACCCCCAGGAATCCGCTTGTCTCAGTCCCCCTAACACCGGCATTGTCAGTGTGTGCCACCACACCCACCTTTCATTCCTGTATGCCATGGAATACTCCCTAGCACTGCTGGGCATTTATATGGCATCTACTTGTTCCTATATGATACAATATACACATTTTTAGTGAGCTCAGATAGGAAGAACGATTGGGCCACCAGATATGATTTGAATTTTAAGACTGATTTTTGGCCGGGCGGTGGTGGCGCACGCCTTTAATCCCAGCACTCAGGAGGCAGAGGCAGGTGGATCTCTGTGAGTTCGAGGCCAGCCTGGTCTCCCAAGCGAGTTCCAGGAAAGGCAAAGCTACACAGAGAAACCCTGTCTCGAAAAACCAAAAAAAAAAAAAAAAAAAAAAAAAAAAAGACTGATTATTTCCTCAGGTACCTGTATCCATCTTCAGGTTCACCAGCAGTGTCCGTCGCCTAGCATGAAATTTAATTTGTAACCAACTGTTCCAATTCTATTGACAGGCCCACAGTTTGAAATGCCACCTTTATCACATTAAACTCTCTCCCCTGCCCAACCTGGGTCGTTTGTAAGTTCCAGTTCTGTTGAGTCTATCAGCACCACACAGTTTACTTGGTTATCTTTGCAGCTTCATAAGAGCTCCACTGTTGGGAGCCTTGCAGCCCAGTTTTGGACCAGTACATGAGTGCTCGTCTAACGGGTCTCCAGATGAGGCAAAAGCCCATGGGGACAGTCTCACTCAAGGACTCACTCAAGTGGAGTTTGGGACAGTGCAGAATACTGCTGGGACCACACAGCCTGTACACTCTCTTCTCTCTGGTAATATTGATGATTCTCTTGGTGGTTTTTAATGTCATCGTGTCAATCATGTATGGGACAGATGTGATTCCTGGAAACCCCATTTTTTTCTCAAATAATTTCCCCCTAGAACTCTTTGGGAGCTGATGTTTCTCGGGTTTCTTGTCTGGGGATGCTAGCTGTCACTCCAGACCCTGTTCTGATTCAGTGCTGACAGGACCGGAGGCAGATCACCCCTATTTCTGGAAATATGCTTTGAACGAGATTGTTGTTCTTGAAAATGTGTGCCTGTGTTTATCACCTTTCAGTTTTGTAAAGACAGGATGTAGCTGGCTTGATATTTGGCCAAGCTAGCAAAATGGTAAGTGCTGTTTTGGGTTTAAAGATGTCTTGATGTGAAAGCTGGGAGAAAACATATCTGACTTATTTGTTTTTGCCGGAGGTTAACGTTGGAGGATGGGAAATCCTTGTTTGTATGGGAAAACATGCTTGTTTTCGATGTATAAATAAAGACGGCTGGAACTATTCAGGGTCAGCCACTTGTGTGAAACTCATCTGGTGATCGGATTGTTCATTTTTTCGTGCTGACGCCCCTCCCCTGTCTCAGGACCTGAACCTAGGCTGCGGCTGGACCACTGCATTCCATGTCTGTTTAAAGTAGCAATGCCTCTACTTCCAATACCCACTCAGGCCTGGGGTAACTTCTGGCCCTTGAACTCAGCTGAGAAGGAAATGTCAAGAGTTATGCATGGATTCATATCTCCTTCATCCTCAACATCTCCTCACTCTCCTCCTTTGGTCTTTACCCCTACAAGAAATCCATCTAGACACCAGTTAACGTAACTGCTGTTTATTAGAAAGAGCAGAAAAGACCGAATGCAGGCCCCTTGGGACGGGACGGGACAAAGCGGGCAGTGCCAGGTTTCTCGCTCAGCATAGGCACTTATTGCCCCACTTGGCCATCTTGTTATTGATTGGCATCTTGAAGAATCGGTCACACTGCAGGAATGCAGCAATTTTCTCCAAAGCCTGAAGGAAAAGCACACCAGGCCTTATGAGGACTCGAGCCCCACCCAGCAGACCCACAACAACAGCGTCATTCACTTGTTCCCGCCTTCACCCATTTCTTTCAGTTGTTGCTTTCAGGGTGTACAAGCCAGGCTTTTCCCAAGACTTAGAAGCCTGGAGGTGTCTAACCATTGATCCTTTTAGGCAGAAGTTGGTGTTGGGCACGTACAATGGGGCCTGCAGGGTGTAGGGAGTCTGTGCTTATTTCTGTGAGAAAGGGATATGGATGGAACATCACCTCAAAACGGCACATGAAAGCCTTCAGATTTGGGAACTCATCCAGGCACTTGGGCTCAAACATCCGATTCTGGTCTAAGACATCATAGGTGAGGAAGTCCACAAAGGTAAGCTAGAACAAGAGCGGTGAAATGTCAGGCCTGAGGCGTTCAGCAGTAAGGACCTGCAGAGACAGACAGGCTCCTCTCCCTGTGCCTTCTTCCTACCTTTTCCCCTGCAAACCACGAGAATTTCCCCAGGAACAATGAGAACTGTTTCAGCTGTGAAGGTAGCTGTTCCAAGTACTGAGGCTTCAGGCTTTCCTAGGAGGGGAAAAGAGCAAAAGCTGTTGTTGGATCCACAAGATGGTTCAACAGGGGTGACCAGAGTTTGATTCCGAGGTCCCACATTATTGCTGTCTTTAGATCTCTGCACACATTGTTCTCTCTTTCTCTCTCTCTCTCACACATAGAGTAGCTGACAGCTGTAGTCAGGACCTGGACAAGTGATGGACACAGCAGACCCTTCTCTAGCCAGCTTCTTACTGCCTTCTCTTGGAGGAGGCAGGATTCGGGGCTGGGCTTTGGAAAGGAGAAGCTAACACCAGATTTACACGACAAAACAAACCATACAATCTGTTTCCAATCCTTACGGATTGGGTTGATGGAAAGATGGCAACCACGGAAGGGGGCAGAACAATTCTTAGCACGTCCGCCTGAAATCCAACACAGCTGATTCCAGATAAGGAAACTTACATGCTCGGAATTGTAGCAGAGTCGAACCAGCTGCATGCGGAAGTCCATTATCTGGTTCTCCATGATGTCCACTCGTATCTTTTCTTCTTCAGTGTCGCCACCTGTAGGTCAGAGGGCAACAGATCATCCTCGGGATTACCCACCTCCAGATGAGCAAACTTCCTGTCTCTCACATCAGCGTTAACCACTCACACATGTTGTGCTTGCGCGCGATGTATCGCAAGATGGCATTACTCTGGGTGATCTTATTCTTCCCATCCATAAGGTAGGGCAGCTAGAAGGAAAAAGTGAAATAGTGAACCTAGCTTGGTCTTGCCTCCTCCACTCTTCTGGAAAAGAGACTTGCAAGGCAGTAAAGAAGAGATAATAGAAGCTAGGAGGAAGAACAAAACAAATAGAAATTAGCACTCGGTCCCCACCTGATTCTCAGTGTGAATGTACATGTGTGGCATGTGGACTTTCTTAGAATACTTTCAAAAAACAAACTGTAAATATTTTATATTTTAAAGTAAAACTGTAAGAGTAGTGTGTTTATGGATATGTTAAAGAGCATTTAATATCCATGACACTTAAGATACTGGAACACATTCAGAAGAATATGAAAATACCTGATTTCTGTCAGTGACAAAGTCACAGACCTGGCTAGTAACTAATGTCTCTTATAGCCTATCTTTGAGAGGAAAATGTCTGACAGTCGTTAGTGGGAATTAAGATGTTGCTCACTCTTGTTCAATGGCCCTTGAATTCTATCCACTCTCTCCACGTGAAGAGCCTCTCTATTCTAGATTCTCCCAAACCAGAGATGAAGTAAAAGATGGATAACTAGAAGGCTTTCCCTTCTGCCCACTCCTCCAAAGTTACCTACATTAGGAAAATCCAGATCTAGCTTGAATTTCACATCCAGCCATTGGCTTCTATCATAATCAGGAGCTGTAAGAGAAAAGTGGGACCCAACCTCCTTTACCAATCTAGTCGAGAAATGACGTAGTCCTGATACCTCAAGTTCCCAATGCCCAAAACCTAACCCTTGGGTTTCTGCAGTCTACGTATTAAGATGGGCTTGGACAGCAAGAGGGAACCCCATGGATGAGTTTTTTCTTGGCACAGTTCCCAGCTGACTGGAGCAGGGGACCCATACGACCTCGGTGTAGTGTTCCTCCCTGGGTGAAAGACTGGGCCACCTTGGCCCAGTGCAGAGGGCCACCGACACCCACAGACGTTACCTTCCCCACACGTGTACCGTTTCTCCTCATAGCTGGTATCAGTATACTCCAGGAGCATGCGGATGGCATGAGCCAGCTAAAGGTAGGGGATGGAGAAGGACCTCGGTCAGCACGCCTGCGCAGTTCCCAATCGCTTCCAACTCCCGCCCGTCAACGTCCCCAGCCCAACGCTGCCAAGCCCCTGCATCCTGTCGGGAGGCGGAGGGTTGAAATTGTCGTTAAGCAGCCCCTTCGCTCTGACCCGGAAACCTCCCGTCTCCTCCTCCCCCCACGGGCGTGGGGACCCCATAGGCTGGTCGGAGGTAGGCCTCGGAGGGCAGCAGAGCTGACGCTGGTCACAGCGGGGAGGCCACCTCTGCACCGGACACTGCCTCTCAGGGTCCCTCGGTCAGCTGCCTGCATCTCTCTGTCCCAGCGGCTGGGCTGTCGAGGGGCCACTCACCCCGCGGATATCCCAGTAACCCAGAACCATAGACGACTTGGACGACATGTTGGGAGATCTGAGCCCCTGCTGGGATATGCGAAGGATTGTGGGCGCCCCTTTATACTGGACGCTATGGGCGGGGCCAATGCGATCGGACTGGCTCCTCCTTCCTCGCTCAGTGCTCCACCCGCCCTC
Organism: Peromyscus attwateri; assembly: GCA_902168425.1. NCBI lineage: Eukaryota > Metazoa > Chordata > Mammalia > Rodentia > Cricetidae > Peromyscus > Peromyscus attwateri. The sequence continues at coordinate 104 of CABHPP010139915.1, read as the reverse complement.
CGCGTGGTCACTGGGCACGCGCGCGCACGCACGCGCGTGGCTGCGGCCCCTGAAAGCTTGGTGCGCACTCCTGCTGCTGCTGCTGCTGCTGCTGCTGCTGCTGC
>CABHPP010139914.1:6758-48883 GCA_902168425.1 Peromyscus attwateri | reverse complement strand
TCTATCTATCTATCTATCTATCTATCTATCTATCTATCTATCTATCTATCATCTATCTTTAGAGAATGTTTTCACCCAGAAGGAATCATTAGTGTCTTCCAGAGTAGTAGTGATTCAGAAAAGTCCAGAGGAACAGAATATCAACCCCATAGCGTCCTTCTCTATTGTGAGCCTCCAAAAAGAATTTAATAAGTCACATTTTCTCTGTGTATGAAACATATTCAGGTTATTAATTAAGCTCTTATGCAAGCTGATTAACTGTTTAGGATCACTTGAGTATCATTGAATACTCAGCAGTGTCTCAGAATCTTTCTCAAAATTTGTAAATCATTGAACCTTGAAACTTTTGTATAGTTATTCATTTCTCTGGTGATAAAAATAAGTGAAGTTGTAGCAAATGGAAAAGCTTAAGCATAAGCAGAACTGTAATCTTTATGAAGTATGAGGCAATGAAGATATAAAAAGACACTACACTGGGAATAGGGAAAGTTATTTCCTTGTCCCAAATCCAGACACAGGAAAAGATCTCTCAGGTGTCTCCAGGTTCAATTTCTTTTCTCCTATGTGTTATTGTTTTTCTCAAAGTTCCAAAAGGCTAGACAATAATTACCCATTCACATTCAGCATAATCTAAAGCCATTATTTACAGTAATGTTCTACTCTACTGATCTGAGTCCAGTAAGAGTCAGGGGCATGGAAGACATGGTGGAGAAAGTCTAATATAGGGAGTGAACACAAAGAGATGGAAGGTGAGGCACCAGTGGGTGGGAGGAACCCCTAGCTCGAAATCAGCAGCTGTTTGGTCCAGACATTACTTTTAATGGACCTCTAGGTATACTCACTCCTTTGTAATTCTAAGAGAAGAAGCAAAGGGGGAATCTTCTTAAAGAAGTAATTTAGGATTGTTATTTGTATCTTCTTCTTTTCTTAGAAAGACCTATGATCTAAAATTGGAAACTGAGCTGACTTCTGCCTAATAGCAAAGTTTGACACGTGCTCAGAGACCTCAGAGCTCAAGATGGAGGACTAGTTGGAAGCAAGATTTATTTATATTCCATACTTAGAGCCTTTAAAGTGACCTCAGGAGGCCTGGGTATTTATTCGACATTAAATGTTCATGGAAGACACTCATACTGTGGAACACACTCAATAATTATGTGTACATGTTCTAGAGTCTATTTGATAGAAAGGATGGGATGGAGTGTGTATTCTGTGATTATCTCCCTTCCTTCCTAAAATGAGCATTGGTCTTCTCTGATACAGCCTACTTCCTGTAAAACACTTCTAATTCTGGATGTTAAGTAAATGCCTGAGGTTCTAGTAAACCTAAGATATTAATATCAACCTCTCCATATCCAGAATGGTAAATCCACATTTACCAGTAGTTTCTTACATATCAAGGCTTATGCCAGTCAGCACTTATCTCCCAGGATACATAATAAAGGTTGGTCACATAAACAGAAGTTCTCATTATACCATATGTATAAGAATTTATTTTTTTTAAAAAAAAAGAAAGGAAGGAAGGAAGAACTTTCTTGTCTTATTGGGGTGAAAACGAACTGCTTTTGAGATGATCTTGTGACTCTATGGGAGCAGCCTGAAAATGTTAAGGTGATACACCAAAAAGAGAAGTAATAAGACATTGGCAGAAAAATGGTAGAAGACCTCTAGTTACAATGTTCTGATGCCATGTACACATCTGAATAACAACTGACTCAAAGCAGTAGAAATTTAGTGTTTCATGGATATGAAAGAGGGAAGCCCCAAATCAAGGCTTTGGTCAGCTCAAACTCCTTGTAGGCTAAGCTTCCATTAATCTGTTTCTACACTCCACCCCGCAACACACATACATACTGGTCACTAATATACTCAGATATTCTTCATTTTCTTTTCCTTCCTATTTTTGACTCTTCAAACTACCATATCTCTGCTCTTGTCTATTTTATATCAAAATTTCTTATTCTTTTAAAGAAGGAAATTACTCATACTCTGATTAAAGCACATGCTTTTTTCATTATCTTATTTTAAATTGAGAAACTCTGTAAAGAAAAAAAATCATTTCCAAATAAGGCCAGATTCTGAGAGAGTAGGGCTCCCGATGTCAACATCCCATTTCCAGGGCACACAATTCTAATCTTAACTTATTCCAGTATCCCTTGGGATTTCCTTTTATGCAATGAATACATCTGGGCTTTCAGTTTCATACAGCACAAAGACCTACAATTAATACAAATACATGAAGCTAGCTTACAAAATGGACTCTTGTGAAAAACAGTTAAATGCTCACAATTCTGCTTAGAGAATCGATAGCAAAGATATGTAGTCATGTTCAGTTGCTGAAGGCAATTGCAAGTGTCCCTATTTGGGTCTTTCATTCAGGACCAAAGTGTTTGGTTATGCACTTGAGTTTCTCTGGTTCCCATATTCAGTGCTGGGATGAACATCAAGCATGATGTGCAAAAATGACAAAGTCATGGTCAAAATGTACTTTAAAATATAATACCTATTGTAAGATACTCTGCAGTACACTTGTGAGCAGTATTACAGAATTCTGAACTGAACAATGCTTTCAGGAAATGGCTTTGATGCTAATTTTTCTTTAAGTATTACACATAAATTGTGTATTATAAATAAAACAACAAAATGATTACAACAATTCAAGACTTTAATAACTATAGTAGTGTCACATGGCAGTGACCTGGATAATAAGTCTGTCTTACACTGAAATTTTTATTGGGGTACTATGGAAGATAATGGCATCTTGTTGAAAGTGACTAGTCTTAAAATTTAAACACATGGGTATGCCTATAGTGCTGAGAAATTAGAAGCAAGAGGCTAATTGGCATTTAAAATTTTGACTACTTAGCACCCTTTCTCCTGCTGACTTTATTCCATCTTCACTCATGTTTCCAGGTGATTTCCATCAACCTCTATGGTATAGCTCCTTCTGTCAACCTCACCATATTGACTAGACTACATGGATAGTGTTTAACACAGTGTGACTGTGATAACCTCTGGGAGGAATCTGAAATATTTCTAGAGCCCAGGATTCTTAGGATAGTTACTTAGTGGAGCTTTTGACACCCCTGCTCAACTGCAGTTCCTGTGGTCTGCAGGTATTCCTGCTTAACCCCTACTTGTGGTCTGTGAGCTATTCCAGGATCCACTTCTTTTTTGTTCCACATTTTAACATTTTTGCTTACTTATGTTGCTTGAAATGAAAGTACTTCCATTGAAAACATATATCTTTATCTTTAGAATCCATTGGTACCCTTTTTATCAGTGTCTGTATGAAGTTAATTTACAGTACAAAAAATAAGACATTCAAACACAGATTCATTTATGTTTAATTGGTGTGTGTACACTTAGCTAAATTTAAGAAAATTCTTTGTGAGTCCTTCAGAGAAAATGAATGGAATTAAATATTTCAGCCTGGTTTTCTTTGCTAGATACACCAAGTATTGACCTAAAACAGTCAATCCAAACATAAGATTACTAAATGTTAATTGAGCCTCAAGAGTGAGCTAGAACCAAATAGATGGCGAGATTAGAAATGCCTCATACAAGCTCATGTTCTGTAGCCTGCCAGTTCTCTAGACATCTATTCTGGAGAACACCTGAAAGACTTCTACCAATTGGGAAAATTTAAGGGAAACACATGACTGCAAGGACTCTTTGGAAGCCAAAGTTAAAATTGTGGGCATGTATTGAGGGTACTCCCTCACATAAGACAGTTGTTTGCTGGAAGCATTAGTTATAACAACATGTAAGACTCTAAGCCATTTAAATGTGTGAATTTTTTCTTGCAGGCTCAACTTGGTTTATAACAAAGGTTCAAGAAAAACAGACTTAATCATGGATCATTATATTATCTGGTAGAAAAATCAAGGGCTAATATTTGAACAGCTTATAAAGTCCTTGTGTTTTATTTACTATTTTTGGCCATCAATATAACATCAGATATGAGGATAAACAAATTATTGACTCTCAGTACTGCATAATTTGAAAGTAATATAAATGTGAAATAATACTTTATCTATGTCTGACCACAAAATAATGCTCAAGAAATCAAGATTAAAAAAAAAAAACCTAAAGGTCCCATATGAATATTTTTATGAGTATTTGCTATACTATAATCATTTGCAGAAATTCCAAACACTGCATAAATCACTAATGCGACATTTAGAACAACAGAAGCAAACATCTTAGTCTCAAAATAACACTGGCGTTCAGAAAGAGAAAGCACCTATGCACAACAACCACATTGCATGTGGACTTTTACTTCTCATGCTGGAGCACTGGGCATTGACCAGTTAAAAGCATTTATGAATTTCTGGGTGAGATGCTTCTGCTATGCCAGTTACCAGACAGCCAACATTCCAGGACCATGAAGAGATATGGCTGGAAGGCTGGTGCTAAATAATTTCCATGCCACAGAAAAAGAACTCTATCATACCTTTAAAAATCGAGCACCATAACAAAATAAATTACATTCTAAGCATTCAAGTTCAAATTCTATGTTCATGTTAAGATGAGGAATTGAGGGACTGTTCATTAAAAGAAAAGGGAAGAAAAATAAAGAACAGAATGGCAGGAGAAGAGACCTGCTTTCTAAATGCAAATCTGCTTTGTGCTGTTGTCCCATTCACAATGGGACAATCAATAACATATAATCCCTTAAAATAACACATAGTCCCCCCCTTACTGCAAAGTAGCATTGTTAATCGTTTATTTAAATTAAATGCAGTTCAAATTGTGTATATAAAATTTTGAAAACTTTATAGACATATGATGTGCAACCTTAATTTTTCATTTTGGCCACTAGAGTGCAACATTGTAATCTCATAGATTCCTAGGAATGTGTTATGCTTTTAATGTACACAAAAGAGAAATACAGTGTTAAAAGCAAATTGCATTTCTTAATTGCCACCAACCTCTAAATACATGACAAATCACATGCAAATTAGATTTAATTTACCTTATGCTTTATGAGTTCACAAAAGGCTTTAAAGTATTTGAAAGTTCTGGGTCTATTTTTCCCATTACTAGCATCCTGACAACAGATCTTGCTTTTCTCCATATCTCTTTACATGGACTGTAAAGATACAGAAGGAAAACAACCCTCTCACCTTTACATCAGGTATATAGTATCCATGCATGGGTAAAAGATTTTCCTTTTGCTTTAATAAACAGGACATGATTGTCCATTTTAATAGTCTAGAGTGCTATCCTCCTCTCTTATACTGGAAATGCAATTGAATTCTATGGAGACAATAGGGAAAGATAATGCATATCCTGTAACAGGAAACAGGGAAGAAGAAAAATATACTGCTTGTCCCAGTGAGCAAGCCAATCATAGAAATTAGAATGGGATGGGCCTGTTATGCAGAGAATATTGGAACTTAGGGAAGCAGGCTACCACTTATGTTTATTTCAGATTGCATTGCTCAGCGTCTGCATTCTTTTCACTCTCTACCCATGCTTACTTCACACACATCCTGCATTTGTCTAGTAGCGTTTTCCTCAGCTCAAATGACATTGCTCTGAAGGCTAAGTTTACATACTAGAGTAATTAGCTACATAATTAGTCTAAAGTGAATCTTATTCTGCTTTCTATGATACCTTCCAATTCCCTGCCATGCCACTTGATAGAGACTGCCACTATTTCTAATCCCCAAGTAGGAAGATTTAGGAGACTATTTTAAGCAGCTATAAAGGAAAAGCCAAAAGGACTATTTACTTCTTTTCACACAGAGACCTGAAAAGAAGTGGAAGATTGAAGATTAGTTCTTAAACTGAATATCTTTCTCTGGATCTAAAAAGGAAGGATTTGAGGCACGATCAGCCTCAGTGACTACAGTTTCTACCACTGAATCCAGCCATATGGTCTCTGAACCTGCAGCATAGTTACTATCTGGAACTTGCTAGAAGAGCCAATTCTTGGTCTCCTTCCAGGAATACTGAATCACAAACTCTAGAAGTAGAGCCAAGTGAGGTACAATTTATCACATCTCCATGGAATTATAATGCACACTAAGATTTTAGACTCATTACAAATACTGTCAATATATTTGAGTGACAAAAATCACTACTCTGATACAACCCTAAAAATCTTGTGTCAGCTTATGTAACTAATTAATTAATAGTGAATGATACTATAGTGAGCTTAAGGAGAGTCAAGTAACTACATATCTGAGCACTAAAAATACTGAGATGAATTCAGGGAAGATGGAAGACTTCTCTCTCCATGGGGCAATAATCACTTGCACTCTAGCAGACAGTATCCACTTGCTTGTCTATGGATCATTTGTAATCTTATTGGTTTTCTACAGCCAGTTTTCTATAAGAGAGTTGTAAAGTAGCCATTTCAGAATATTCCACAGTGTTTTTCCTGACAATCTATTCAATTTATGTTCCCCAAAGGTTTAACAGTTTTCATCTTGGGATTTCTGCATCATGTCAACTCCACAGTCTTATTTTGAAGCCTCACCTCAGGCCTATTTCTAGCTTACCCCCCATCCATCTTTTAATTCTGAGATAACACAGAAATGAGACACACAGCAATACAGTTTCTTGTCATTACCCTGTAAGCATGCTTCTTGCCTCTAGATTGAATATATCAAGAGAAGGCAGTGGGAGAAGATTCTCTCTATCTCAAATCTTTAGTGCAGCAAATAAATTGATGCCATCCTTAGATGGTCTTCAGGGAAGCAAAATTCTGCTAAACTTGCATAGGAATCTACCATATGAGGCAATCTGTGCTACTGAAAAAAGCAAGTGTCCTGATATGCTGTGTGTGTAAGAAGGTTGAGCTCTCCAAAAACAGTGTGCACGTTCAGCAAAAATTCAACTGTTCCACTTCTGTCAGTCTCAACCAAATGATGCTGTCATAAGCATTCAAGTTATAAAGTGTGAACCTGTCCAGTGGAAAGGAAAACAAATTCTCTATCCTATGTCTCAAGGCTTGTCTCATTTAATATGAGTTGTCAATGCCGAACTTTGTTTAATGATATTAAGGCACCTTTGAACAAGGGAACATTAAGGAATATTATAGCTAGAATAACACATTACGAAAAGCCAAATAATAATTGGATTGTGTCAGATGCATTGGTAACTAGTATGGCAAACTTTAAAAATAATTTTCCTCTCAGTCTTCCTCTCTATATTCTTTGCTTTGTGAAGAGGGTCTCATGCAATAAATTTACTATTTTTAGAACATTTTCCAGTTTTCTCTTAATTCCAACTGTATAATCTATAACCAATGGCTGTTTGGGAAATAATGTCTTAAACATAACGGTTAAATTCTGCTTTGTAAAAATGCATATCCATGAATAATAAAATATACAAATAAATAACAGAAGGCATTGGCATGTCTCATGCCCTCGGCCTAACATAATTTAAAACATAGGGAACACTTTCTTTCAGCCTTCAGAAAGACAGCCTATATTCCTTTTAAGGCACAACTAAAAAATAAAATTACAGACCTCAACATGGATGGCTCAGGGATAACAACAAAGCATCTTTCTAGCTGTCTTAAAATCTGCATGCCATATTTTATTTCCTGAACCAATTGTTCTCTATAATATGGTAGAATACTGCATGCTTTATTCTATTCTATGGACTTAATTATACATACCTGAAACTTGATAAATTATTATCTACAAGGCCTATAGCTTTCATGTATCAAACTTGCCAGATGCTGATATTTAAAGCTGGTTGAAATTTACACTGTATTCTTATGGTATAGAAATAGCATCCAATCAAGAGAAAATGTGAGTGCCAATAAACTATGAGATGTTGCAGAAAAACCTTCGAATCTTCCGCTTTCAGTGGGTAGTCTTAAATTTACAATATTATGAACAAATGCTTCCCTCACAGTTGTTATACAACAGTGTGCTAGAAATCCTCCAAATGTGCTCTCCAAACCTTCACAAACTTTCTGGATATTTTCAGTCAGGGGTTTTTCTTAGCTTGAAATGAATGTTCATTCCTTACCTTTCACTTACTTTATTTTTTTTATTTCACTTACTTACTTCCTTTATTTATTTATTTTTATTGGAAATATTTTTTCATGCAAAATATAATGATCACAATTTCCCCTTTCCCCACGTCTTTCCAGATCTTCCCCACATACTCATCTATCTAACTCTACACTCCCTTTCATTATCTCTTTATAAAACAAATTGGCAAAAACAACAGCAGCAACAAAAAAGCACAAAAATCACACACACACACACACACACAGATAAAAAACCAACCAAATTGATTGTTATATAGAGATATTACATAATATTCTATATTATACATAATATATAATACACAAAAACACAATATACAAGCAAAAAAAACCCCTTAGATTATAACATTGTCAACAGAAAGCAATATGAGACAAAAATGTCCACACACAGTTACTATTGAGTTCGTACTGTGTTGTCTGTCTATCGCTTGGGATGGGGCCTGTCATTAAATGTAGTTTGTATACCCAATGAGGTTCCATTGAAGAAAACTAATTTTTATTCTGCAAGTGGTTTTCAATTGGAGATAGCTTCTTGGTTAGTGATGGGGAGTTTGTGTTCACTTCCTCCTCTCATTGCCGGGACTTTGGCTTGCACCTGTGCAGGCCCCATGCTTATTGTCACAGTCTCTGTGCATTCATTGTGAGGGTCAGTTTGTTGTATCTGGAAGATCCTGTTTCTGTGGTGTCATCTATCCCCTCTGGCTATTACCATCTTCTGCCTCAGCATAGTTTCCTGAATGATGAGAGGAAGGATTTTATAGAGACACCCCATTTAGGCCTGAGTTCCCCAGAGTCTCTCATGTTCTGCCTATTGTCCATTTGTGAGTCTCTGTATTGGTTCTCATCTACTGCAAGATGAAGCTTCTCTAATGGTGACTGATAGAGACTCTGATCTAGGGATATAGCAGATTATCCTAGCCAAAGAGGTCCCATGGAACATAGCAAGAAAACGACTCTTGAAATGACTCAAGTTCTTTTTTTATCTTCATTTATATGTTTAACCGCTATTTTTATCACTCCTTTGAGAGTTTTGTACACTGTGCTTTTTAATTAAAGAATTTTTTATTCATTTTACATACCAACCACAGATCCCCCTCTCTTCCTCCCTCCTGTCCCTCTAGCCTTCCCCCGCAACTCTCTCCCATTCCTCCCTCCAACAAGGTGTGGTTTCCCATGGGGAGTCAACTGTTCCTCTGTTTTCTCTGTCTAGCAATTATTGTTTTCCAAATTATTATTTCTCTACAGTATTTTATTATCATTATTATTTAAGGTTGCTAGGGGTTGCACCTGGAGCCTCACTTATAACAAACAAGCACCCTACCTCTAAGCAACACTCTCAGCCCTCATTTTAGTCTTTGTGACTCATACCTAAATTTCCTCAGGAGCTGAGATTGGAGCTCTGTGTCACTAGACTCAGCTCTCTTCCAGCTTTTGAAAACTTTTTGCTTACTTTTATTTAACTAGGTCTTGTACAACAGAGAATTGTTTAAACATTTATTAATTCTTTTCTACTGTAAGTCTTTGGGGGGAAGGGATACTGTATTCTTACACCAGTGCTCAACTGAGGATTTAACTAATTAGTTGTGTAACAAATGTTTGCTAAATTTGGGTAATCAATATTCTAACATCCAGGTGACCTAAAATAATTACTAAAACTGTGATAAAGTGGGATGTCAAATGTTTGTAAATGTTTTATGCTGTGGAATACTCCCTTTGTACACTGTAAAGATTTGTCATTTGAATTGGTTTAATAAAATGCTGACTGGCTGGTAGCCAGGAGAAAAGTATAGGTGGGGTGATCAAACTGAGGATGCTGGGAAGAAGAGGGGTGGAGTCTGAGGAAGCAGGACATGTAGAAAGTAAGGTAACATGCTATGAGCCACGTGGCAAAGCAGACATAAGACTTATGCCTTAATTTAAATGTAAGAGTTAGATAGTAAGGATTCTGAGCTATCAGTCAAGCATTTGTAATTAATATTAAGCTTCTGATTGATTATTTGAGAGGTCGGGACAGGGAACCTTCCGCCATCAGTTTTATGCCTTCATGTCTCTGAGGAGGAGAGAGTATGTTCTCTAATATATGTAATGTTTTACTTTCATAGAATTCACACAGTTCATTAAGCTTAGCTTTCTCCAAAATATAGGTTTGCTCTCATTATTTCCAAAGCATTTTTCCTTTTACAGAAAGGAAGATGAATTTCAGAGATATTAAGCAACTATATCATGAGAACCAAAGTACAAAGCTAGAGATGCTATTTCGTAGTCTCAGTCAGCATTGTATATATTAAAGCATATGTTAACCTGGAATCACAGCTCTACCCCAGATTGTCTTCCTCTTAACAGCTTATGCACCCAGGAGCTGACCTGAATTGTAACATTTAATTAAGAATCAGAAAACTCCAATTGAGTGTGAAATAAAATTGTTTCCCAATACACATAGAAATGAGCCTTTTTCTGGAATGATGTACTGTCTTGGGAATTTTCAAATTATTTTGCCCCCCAATTCTGCTGTGATGTAGGTATATATATTTAAAATGCTTTGCAGGGATCCAGAGACTCATCATTTTCCAGTGTGCACACACTTACTGCTTGAGAACACAGCCCTAATCCACGGTAGCTGGTGCAGAGTTGCACACGGTTGCTTTCTGTCATTGTCTACCAGTCATATATAACGCAGAATTTTTCACCACAGAAAGAAAGAAAAGAAAATTCACAAAATAACATGCAGCTTTGTCATGGGCATATGGGTTCACTTTTCCTGCTTTGAAGCAAGAAATCCATTAGCTTTTCCAGCAGTGTCTGCTTTATTTGTTTGCACCACCAGACCATTTAGTTTTTTTTCATATTTTTTCACCATTTTCACTGCAAACACTCTCCCCTACACCTTTCTGGTGCTTGGGATGGTACCTAGGTCCTCTTCTCTGTTATGTCAAGGCTCCACTGATGAGCCTAAAATCATATATTTGGTCTGATATATTTGTGTCCCTTTTGGTCTATGGGAAATATGCTTTCAGTGGATTTGCAGATTTCTATAGTTGTGAAGGTAAGCTGCTAACACCTACCAATACCTGGGGATACCAGTATATGGGAAAGGTAAAAGGATAGCAAGGATTACAAAACTAACTCAGATACCAAACAATGTGGCAATGTTTGTAAATCTTCTGGAATGGTTTACTGGAAGAGTTGGAAAAGAAAAAAAGGCTTTGTATGTGATCAAGAAATTAGGGAAATTCCAACTGAGGAGTGAAGAAAACTATTCTCCATTGATAAGTACTGCCTCGTTCTCACTATTCATTTGAGGTGATCGTGTCACAAAACTAATGAAGAATTTCCCCAACCCACTACTTTGGAGATTCCACAGAGTAAAGTGTCATGAGCCAAAATATTTAAGCTTTTTGTTGCTAATGTCTCCAAGCAAAACTGTCATTTCTCTTGAAATTTAGAGTGAAATGCTGTTCTCAGTTAAGTGAACAGTCTATTTAATGGACTACTGGCATCTCTGTTAATTTTGAGGGTTATAGTTTTGGAAGGCAACTGGTAATATTGTTAAGGCTCCTGAAGAATACTTTATTACCAGCACAACTGCATACTCAAAAACATTGTCCAGTAGGAATACTTTCCTTCCACATGCAAAAGAAGCACAGCTAAACTGAACATCTATTTCAATGGCTTCCAGATGTATAGCCACAGTTCCTTCCTTGAAGAGAGACCCATTAATTATATTTTTATTACCATGCTTCAAAAATATGTACATGTCATGGGTATGTCTCACTTTGACATGGTTAGTATTCAGCTGTTCATTATGTGCAGTTAATTTGAGATAACACAAAGCTATAATTTTCAACATGAAATCATCATCCATGGAGGACTTCCCATGGATGGTTGGTTCTTTCCAGCATGAACACACATTGGCATTCCTCTACATCCCTTTAATGAAATGTATCTGAGCAACAAACCCATCCAGTCACATTTCCCAGCATTACATGAACCTATTTGAAAGTTTTAATAATTAAGTACAAGTTTTTATCATTTTCTTTTGTTTTGGTGCATGTTTTTTTTTTTTTTTCCCACCAAGCTGTTGCTAGTTTCAATGTAAGTATTATTTATGGCCTTGTGAATTCCTGAAGATTTCCTAGTATTTATATTGCACCATGTTCTTTGTATTTCTAAATGTTGTAATAAAACATCTCCTATGAAAATTTTATTCCTAAACTTCCATCTCATGTAAAGATGGGCAGTTCTCTTAAAAGAAACTGTATTGTGGTATCATAGCTGTTCTTTGCAATATATTCTTCTTCAAACAGGCAAAAGAAGTTTGGATTCTTGGCAGGGCTTATGAGGACGCAGTTGGTGGCACTATTCTCTCCAAGCAAGTATCGAATGGATGCCCCAGGATAAAATTAGGACTGCAGAGCTTGGCACTGCAAATCATAGGAAACAGAAAAAAAATGCAAAACTCTGTGCTTCCAACAATTTATAAATCTATGGATTCTTTGGAGGGGAGCATTACCATTTACCTCCTGTTACTTCAATTTGGCAAAAGCAGCACTCTCTTAGCTGGGTTTTCTACAGTGTTGTATTATGTAGTAACAGGAAAGGGCTAGAATTACAATGGTACCTGTTTCTAAAGGCCCTAACTTTTTTTTTCTTTAAATCTGGATTGTGAACTATTTTTCTAATGCCTCTGATCTTCCAAAGACTAATGTGATCGAACCTTCACTCATGTAGAAAATTAGAAACAAAAGGGAAAAAAAAGTAGGTGAGGCTGCCTTTATAACCTTACCATCAATATCTAGTCCACAGTTTTACATCATATTAAAAATGTGATACTAAAATGTTGACATACAAGTCAGTAAGATTAGTTGACTATAGTAAGTAACATAAACTCAAAGCAGAGCCAGTGACACCGCAGACAATAGTACAATGTTAGTCTGATTTCAAAACAAGTCTTCTTCACTTCCTACCACTAATCTTTTTTGTTGTTGTTTATGTTTTTGTTTTTGTTTTTGTTTTTTGTTTTGTTTTTCAAGACAGGGTTTCTCTGTGTAGTTTTGGTGCCTGTCCTGGATCTTGCTCTATAGACCAGGCTGGCCTCAAACCCACAGAGATCCTGCTGGCTCTGCCTTCCGAGTGCTTGGATTAAAGGGATGTGCCACCGCCGCCTGGCTTTCCTACCTCTAATCTTGACACTATTAATTTCATAGATAAAGTGATAATCTAATAAATGTTTAAAAAACGATCTCTGGGTATAGTATTCCAACATCTCTGTTGTAAATACATATGTCATAGCCAATTCAAACCATCAATGTGATACCACTGATTGTGGAGCTACGAAGTGATGTGTATTCTGATTTAGTTGTTCAACTATAGTACCAGACCCCAATTCAAAATCTTCTTCTGTATTTAAGACCTAATCCTGTTTTAATTTTTTTTGTTATGTGAGTATATGTATGCATGCACATGTGACATATATGCATGATATACATGTAGCATATGTATGTGCACATGGAAGCCAGAAGAATATTTAAGGTGTTCTGTGCTTTCACTTTCTGCCTTACCACCTTTAAAGAGGCTTCTCCATTGAACCTGGAGTTAGGCTGACAATCATCATATACTGGGAATCCTCTTGCCACATCCCTCCCAGTGCTAAGTTAAGGCATGTGAAACAGTGTGTGTTTTTTAACATAAGCACAAGGGCTTTGAACTCTTGTTCTCTTGAAAATTAAACATGCACTCTTACCCAGTGAGCTCTAGTCCATATCCTCCCCCCCCACACACACACACCCATACAGCCCTGGGTGCCTTTGCTCTGGAAACAAGGAACTGATTTAATTAGTCCACAGATTAGCAGCAACTCCTAGAAACACAGTCAATTTACAGATTCTTTCTGCTTTATGGGAAACCCAATCCAACATAGGAGAAAACACATCAGATAAAGAATATGAACTAATTTGCCATTTACTCTCTGACAAAGTGTGGGGAAGATAATGGGAAATTACTACCTTCTTGACTTTTGCTTTATAATCATTAAAGAATAAAATGTAAACCCATTCTGATTGCCTTTAAGGTGAATAGCACCAAAGATAATACATTCTGCGTTGTTTTATAAATTATGTGATAACAATAAAATGTACAACTGGCATAAGAATCTTCTCTTACTGCTTTGAATTGTCATACCACAAATTCCATGCCTTTCCATACTAGCATTTAAATTTCATTTGATAATGTGAGAGTGTGCCAGAGGTGATGTTGGTGCTGCAGTTCCAGGCCAGAATAAAGGGACTTCGATAGGCAAGTCATGTTTCTTTGCTCTTTTCATATTCTCTAGGTCGACAGGATTATCAAACCTGGTAACGAAAACTCTACCCTTTTGCCTATTATGTCTGCTAGGGTTGAATAACGTTTTTGTTACCATGCTGGAGCAGGTTGAAAGGCCAGCAACAGTGGAAACAGCATGAAATGTAAGAAGAATATGATTAGAGATGAGTTCCCATTTTATGCCTTGTGCACCATGCATTTGATCCACTTGGTATTTGCAGCATCTCCATAAAGAAGAAGAGTAGCCATAATTAAAGTTATTTTGCCCAACTCTGGTCCATCTTCAATCTTATTTCAGCTTTGTTTTATTCTTATTAATCAGTTTGTTTACCACTATAATCTTTTACCACCAACAAAATGAGTTTCTTTGTCCTGTTCAGGCTGCCAGTTTTCATTTAGCCCTTTCCATTTGGCAGTTTGGTTTTGTTTCATGGCCACAGTGCTTTTGTGACATGGTTTTCAGTGTCCTTGTTAGGCCTGTGGCATTCTTCAACCTCCATTAATGTGAGCCAGCAGGGAGATGATCCATCTGCCTTAACTTCCAAGTGCTAGTAGGCTGGAAATGGTAACTTATTAGAAAGCAAACTGCACTATAAGAAGACAAGGTCACCAGAACCTCACAGTAAACAAAGTGCCAGCAAGGAGCCACCTGCTTTGTGACACACAATTACAATTCCAGAATGTTAGTACATGCAGGACTCATGCCATGAACATTAGCCCCTTCCTGGTTTGGGATATGCTGCCTTGCCAGGCTCTCAATTGGAGTTGGATTGTCCCCTCCGCATACCTTTCCAACTCCTTGACAATTTGTCAGTTGTGAATAGCTCTAGTGGAGATGCTCCCAGAATTTCTTTTGAGAGAATCATATTTCCCCCCGTTCTCACAAAAGCAGATGCAGTTATTCAGAATTATTCCATTCTGGCAGGCATTAGAACTATATCTACCCATGCACTAAGACTGTGCATTCAACTCTGTAAAGGAAGGTTTCAATTAGAAAAATAAATAAATGCTAGGTTTACAGGAGAAAATGATCCTGTTTAGAACACAAAAATGAAAACAGTAATAATCAATAAATTGAAATCATACTCCTTGACAAATGTGGAATTTCTTGAGGAAATATATAAGTTGATACATTTATCTCTCTTGTTGGTTCCATTTTTACTTACTAAAAAATCAGTCTGATGATTTTTATTGTGTAAATGAAAGTGTGAATAATTGGCATTAGGTATATTTATATAAAAATACCTAGCATGTGATAGGCTCATGGTAAGAATGATACTTTAGTAAACCAGTCGAAAATGTTTCTCACTGTCCATTCTGGCATTTGTTCAAGCATATATTTCTAAGATGTAATCAAGACCTAATGAGACATAACTTTTGATGTGAAGCTTGGGAATGTAAAATAACAATAAAAGCGATTGCTCTGCTTAATAAAAGTGAAACTCTAGCTCTAGGTGGAGTATACGAGCAGACTGCCAGCAATGAGCGTACAGTTTGCACAGGTCCCTGCAGCTCAACTGCACACTCTTTGTTCTACCTGCTTACTCTTCTCAACAGTTTTGTCAGTTGCACCTATTTTCCGTTCCTCTATAGCTTTTTAAACACTTTTATTCTCTTACCTCTATTTATATAAAGAATAATCCAAAGGAACGAAGAGGTCAAGGAAACAGGATGCTGAGTATTTTTCAATCTTTATATATACCTCTTACTACAGAAAATTTATTATAGATTGTACTTCAAGTTGAGATCAGCATCTCTGTAATAACACAGATAAAATCTGGCAGGATGTGAGCATCTAGATGAGGGATTTTCCTTCTTTATGTAGGAAAGCTATAGTAGAAAGTAAATACCAAGAAGAGGGAAAAATACATAATGTACAATAATGCATCTTCTCAAGAATCCACAACAGCACGAGACAGGTAAAGAGTAAAAAGAAAAAAAAAAGTGTTGTTAAAGAAAATATTTTACTTAGGATTTTCCAAATGAAGAATAAAGTTAGTGTTTACATCAGTGTTTCTTCAGTAATATTTTGTCAGAATTTACATGAATTTCTTTCAGTAAACTTTTAGTTAGAGTTAGTAAATTTTCACTAGGTGTGAGATCCTGTGCTAGTCACAGCCATATGTATCACAAGACTGTGATAAAAGCTACATTTATTCCTCTAATTTGAGAGATTAAAAATAAGTCATGAATCTCTGAAATCCACAGTATCTAGTATGTGACTGTGGATAGATAAAAAACATATTGACAAGATGGTAAAATTATATCCCTGCAAACGAGTAATTAATAAGTTACATTTAAAAGGCAAAAAAAGAATATATTGTCACAGGAATATGAAATCCATATTCTCAAAGATTAGGTGCAGGTTCCATATAAGAAAAAAATCTTGCATGAAAGAAACTATTCAAATAGGTAGATATTCTTTGTTCAAAGATTAGGTAATCTATATTGCCAAGACACAATTCTTTTAAATGTGATCTACAAATGTAATTAATTTTATTACAAACTTTAGAAAATTCTTTTGTAGATTTTGGCAAACTGACTCAAAAATTTACTCAGAAAGACAAAGAATGGGCCTGGGCAGAGATTTCAGTGAGGGAAGTGCTTGATGTGTAAGACCTGAGTCACATAAGCAGTACCTTCAACAATAGCCAGGACCTGAGTCCCATGTGCAGCATCCATGCAAAAAGCCAGGACTTGAGTCCAATGTTCAGTGCCCATGTGAAAGCTAGGACATGAGTTCATCCATAGCTTTAATGCAAAATCCCAGAACTTGAGTTTCTTTCTCAGTACTCATACGAAAAGGCAGGAAATGGCATGTGCTGCCACACAGGGCTGCAAAGGCTGAGGCAAGTTGATCCCATAAACAACTAAGCTGTTTAATCTGATGTAATCTAATGCAATCAGAAAAACCTATCTGAGAGTCCCAGGTCCTGGTAAAAGATGTGATCTCAAAAAATAAACTCCACATCTCTATCTGACCTCTGACCTCAATATGTGGTCCCACACACAGGCATAGTAACAGATACATGCGCACGTGTGTGCACACACACACAAACACGTCAGAGGACACATTATAGCTAAAATAATATCAAACAAGAAGAAATTTGGATGTTTACTGTTCTTAACTGAAGAGAAGACAAACCTTTGATGTTCATGTCAGTGAACAGGTATCAATGTAACAAAGTAGAGTTCAGTAATGGACTAACACAGATATGGTCTAGTTATATTTAAAACAAAAGCAAATCCCTTGGATGGAGAAAGGTATGTATAACATGGAAAAAAATGTTTTAGGTACAACACAAAATTATATGGGAAAAATGGACTGACTTGATTTTAAATTAATCTATCATGATCCATGAAAGACACCCAGGAAGATAGAAACAAGAATAAAATGGGAGAAAATGTTTGCAGCAAACGTTTCATATAAATGATTTATATTTAAAATAATGAAGAATTTTAAAGCTCTATAATAACAAAAGAAAGATTCAATAAACAGCTAACATCTGAAGAGACATGATCAGGAAGATAGAGAGGTAGCAAACAAGAATATGATGATATGCTTAACATTTTTCATTGTAACAATGTAAATTAAAGTAATTGTGAGTTATAGTGGTATTCTATTTGTACTGAAATGTGATTTTATTTGTATGTTAATAAATAAAGTTGCCTAGGGGTCAGAGCTATTAACAAGCCATAGGGAAAGCCAGGGCGGTGGTGGTGCACGCCTTTAATCCCAGCACTTGGTAAGCAGAACTAGGTAGATCTCTGTGTGTTCAAGGATACAGCCAGCATTGGAGACACACGCCTTTAATCTCAATACCAACCATAGAAGACCTGGAGGTCTGTACAGACAGGCAGTGACGAAGCAGTCACGTAGTTGGGTTTACAACCAATGAGAAGGCAGAACAGAATTCTATTTAAAGACGAACGCACAGGAAATACCTCTCTTTTCGGAGAGGTCTCTTGGCGAGAGAAGCTAGCTGGTGGAAAGCGGGTAAGGTTCTTAGCTCTGACCTCTTGGGCTTTCATCTTTACATTGGCTCTGTGTTTCTTATTTAATAAGGCAGTTGGTTACATCTACAGTGAGTCATCACTTCATAGAAACCAGAACAGCTTAAACCTAAATATCTTAAAATAACAATTGTTAGCAAGGATAAAAAAAAATATATAAATATATTTTTCTAATGGAATTTCAAAATGTTATATACATTTTGAAAAGCACTTTGGTGCTTTTCTACAATGATACATGAAGTCTTACAATATAATTTATTTATCAAAATTGCATTATTATATAAAATTTGCATGAAAACATGTTTCAAAACTTTATGAAAAAAATCTCACTGAAGGGAATTGGGAGTCTGTGTGTGTATGTGAAGGAAATTATAGAAAATTTTTATTTTTCTAGAACTAAAGACAAAGGAATTCCATATGATCCTTGTACTATGAGACGTTCATTTCCTGAAGTGGTATAAACAACCAGTATCAGAATATTCGTATAAGGATGTGAGTATTTAACAAACTTTTGCTGAATAGTGGTAATCAGATATCTCCACCTTTGGTAAAGAGGATTAGGAGATGACAGCTGTCCACAACATGACACATTAGTGTAGGGCCATCAGTATCAACTCCTTACCTTAGTGAAGATTCAGGTGAGGACACACAGAAAACGGCTGTAAGATTCTACAGCATGTGGTATACTTATCTATAGCCCCTTGTTCTGTCCGCAGAGTGAGCATAAAATCAACAGCTACTTAGTTACAAGAAATAATTCCAATATCCAACCTGACTAAATAAATATATCAGTATAGGAGAAGAGAAAAAATTTCTCATGATAATTTCTCAAATAATTTACATAAACTCTTTTAACATAATGAAGAGTAATTCTCCTCACTTATACATGAGTTGTGCAAAATAATTCCCTCATCAATAGTAAAGCATAGGAAATGGAACAGGGAATAACTTTGTAATGGAATCATCTGAAAATGCTCCCATAGCCAACTAGTCAAGAATAATATCACCCATTATTGTTGGTAATATGCACTTTAGAAACAACTGATACAAATTAGACTCCTGTGAACTTCCTAAAAATTCGAATCTAATCTAAGGATAATATAATCATCTGATGCATGCCAAATGAGGGATATTTTACATAATAGATTGAGTAGCATTCCTTAATTTTTTAAGATGACCACAATCAAGATCTAAGAATCTGTCCCAGCTAAGAGAGGGATTCTATGAAGAGTTAGTTAATTGTGTTACCTTGCATGGAATTGTAAGATAGAGAAAGGCCATCAGGCAATGTTTAAATATGTCAAAATAAGCAAGTGCTGAAGTCAATGAAAAGTAAGATCGAAATTGCAAAATATTTATACGATTTGCCCCTAGCCCTTTGTCTGAGTGGTGACTGATCTCTGTGGATCCTGGTATCTGATACTGAGCTCCACAAATAAAGAAGGCACATCAACCTGGAGCTGACAGTGTCAGATTTCCAGGGATCAGAGTTGCACAAATATGTGGAGATAAAGGGTGTTTTCATGGTAAGAGAGATCATTCGGTTAGATTTTATTAAGTGTGCACTCTATTTCTTTTGTTGTGGTCAAGGGATCAGGTAGCAATAAAACACTATATTGGGTTCACATGATTTTTAAATTATTTTTCAAGTGAATAATTTTCTAAAATATATATTAGTACTTTGTGACTTTTATGGGATAATATGTTTTTAGAGCAACATTGCTTAAAGTGGGAAAATAAAATTCTATGACTATTTATACACATAAGGTATACATAAGTACAGTGATATTTGAATCCATTCTTACACTTATCAAACACAGATCATCTGGAATCAAACTTGACCTTGTTCTCATAGGATTTAGGGAACTTATGTCAGAGCACACCGTCAAGGCTTCACTCATTCAGTGCAATTGCAAGCATTTAGGTGACCTACTTGAATCTCTACTAAATGTTTAATGGATTGAACTATGGCATCGGAACATATCAGGTTCCTCTCACTTGCCTGCTTATAACCCCGACTTGGTATTATTGGAGAATTGGCTTCTATCTCATTCTCTTGGTTCCTCTTTAGTCTGAGACTACTTAGATAGTTACAATGTGCACAGTAATGCAAATATGTGCAGTTATTCAAACAAAATCCAGAATTCACTGGATGATTACAAAAGAAAAAGAAAGGAGGAAATAAAGAAAAGAGGAAAGGAAAGAAGGAAGGAAGGAAGGAAGGAAGGAATGCAGGCAGGCTCCAGGACATTTCAGACCCTCCATGTGTGTAAATCTACTCATAATGCTAACTGACTCTGTCTGGGTGCTTGGAACTTCTGAATGAACAGAGAAGTAGTATTTTAGGAAATGTCCAATCTGACCTCAACATTGTTTCTCTTCAACCTATCAAATCAATTTCAACAGCCATAACTTTAAGTAAAACACTTTATAGCCAGACAAATCATCATAATATAAAATAAACTTATGAACAAAATAAACATTGCATTCATTTTTCATAACCTCTACATCTTATATACAGTGTTTGACAAAATGTTAGGCCACGGTTCTATGAATAAATTATTTACAGAGAGACACCTGTGTTTTTTTTTTTAAATTTCGTTTCATCTTCTACCTTAATCTTCTCTCCTTACCATCCATATCCAAATACATCACTATTCCATGGAATCATTCAGACTTTTTATATATTCTATGTAATGCAGGCAAATGTGCTTTCTAGCCTCTTCCCTCATAGACCTTCAAATTCACTATGTTTAACATTCACTTATGAAGCATTTAGGAATATTCTGTCCTTCAACTTTATCTTTAGATTCTAAAACCAGAGCAGTGCTAGAGCCCAACAGTTTTAAACAGCTGGCTTATCTCTGTCTGATAGTGAAGCTGCACTTCCATAACTAACTATACCTGCACACTGACATGTGGACAGTCTATTTTGTATCTTTACACTTACTGTCAATTTATAGATCTCAATTCTTTTTGAATAAAATATCTATGGATGAGTACTTGAACATAAAATAATTCAAAGATATTGACAAATATTAGAAATTTCCTTAGTGAGTGGCTGTAAAACAAGGAAAAAAACTAAATACAAAGAACATTTCTAAATATCATTATTTTGTAGAATCAAAGAATTTCAGATTTCAAAAGAACTCTACACATCCTTATCCAGCCTTCTGTTTAGTGTTCAGACCATTTAAATCAAGGAACTAATTATTGCTCTAGTTCTTTTTCCATTGTACAATAATAAATTAAAAATCTTCTTTACCTACCCCATAAAATACTTGCATAAGTTATCTCTCTAGAATTCCCTTTTGCTTAGGAATTTTTGTTGTTCTTCCCTGTTCTTTCTTCTATAAAATATCTGCTTCCTCTTCCAGGTGATAATTCTTTAAATATTTGAGAGATGTTTTTAGTATGTTCCCCCTACACATTTCCTTCTGACAACATTAAACATAAGACATGATTTTTCGATTCCACACCATCTGGTTGTCTTTTTCTGATTCTATTCTGGTTTAAAAAATATCCATTTTAAATCTACTTCCACTCCCCAACATGAACAGGAACATTGTTTTAATTGATAAAATTATTTGCAAACAATTTCAGTTTCTTGTTCTTTGACCTATTTTCATCTGTGTTCTAAACCCTAACATGGATTATAAATGCCAATTTGAGAGAGGGAAAGTGGGATAGGCAAGCTCCTGACACTGTATTTCCCAATTAAGGCTGAGTTTAACTGTCTGATAATAAATGATGCAATCTAGGTACACAGGCTGTTATAGCTATTCTGATGACCTTACTCTTCTGGGCAGAAAATTCACCCTTGGCCCTGTGTGCAATGTCTGCATTAAAGGAAATATTAATATGCCTTTTAAATGCAACTGGGCACCAGTGAGAATGTTGTCTTGTTCCTACTCTTCTTGTTTTCTTTCCCTGAATATTTAGTCCAGGCATACTTCAGAATTAAAATTTCGTTCTTATACCACATCAGGAGTTTTTCACATCACTTTTCCCCACCTAACCACTGCACTGATATGTGTTTAAACACAAGCATCAGGATTGGTATTTGGATTTTTCTGTCATCAGTGTTAGTGTTGTGATCTAATATTGAATATAATCCGAAGATGGTTACCCTGCCTTCCCATGCCTCAGTTGTTAAACTCAAAGATCTCTTACAACTCAGAGTCTTTGTGCTGTTCCTCAGCTCCTCTGGGAGGTGTCTTCAGCAAGTGCAGTCCTCCCGAATCCAACTGCAAATTAGTTAGTCTGTGGTATTAATCCCGAAGGACATTGAGTGCACACCCTTGGGTGTTTTCTATAAGTAGTTGGTGATGAATTCATGAATAAATCAGAGGTTGGAAGGTAATTCAATACTCTTTTTTTTTTCTTCTCAAGCTTGGTGTGCACAACCCTCTTTCCAAACTATGACACTGCCAAATGTGTGGGCAGCACAAACAAGGAGCCGTGTGACAGAAAGGGTACTACTTAGGAGCAAGAAAACACAAATACAGAAAGAGAAAATTCCACTAATGGTCCAAGTAAAGCATAAATGCAAAGAAGAGAGTATACATTTAAATGATTCGGAAGCTCGCTGCAACAGCCTGACAGCACATCCTCTGAAGGATGCTAGTTACAAATCATCACCATTACAGCTGGTGACACAGAATAGCAAAGTAGTTCCCAGTGAAGGAAAATCAGACAGGAGCAGGAAACCCAAAATAGAAATAATGACAATTTTACCGCAGGACAAAATGCTGTAGCTCCTTTATTAGACTAAAGCTGAGTGTTAACAATCATATGCAGAGTAGATATTATAATAGGAGCCCCTGGCATTCAAATCACTTGTCATAGCTACACTTTAATCCAATCATGCCACAAAGACAGAAGTAGAGAAATTAAGAGTGCACTAAAAGAAACAGGCAGTAGGGAGGGTGAAGAATGACATGCGCAAACTGCTTAAACTGGTGATTCTCACACTGCAGAGAACTCCTGTTGGAAACTGTGGAGGGTACATGTCCTACATACAAATCACACTCTGGCTAGCACAAGAGGCTTTGCCCTGTCACAGTACAAACTGTCAGAAAAATGTCTATTATCACACAACAAACATACACATTTAAAATCTAATAACCATAGTTCTTGATTTTATAAGAATTCTTAATCCTTAATAGGAAAGCATGGATCAAAGATTATAACATCTGACAACTATGAAACTTCCAACTTACAAATGTATTTCTAAGTGCTAAGCACATCCTGTTTGGTGTCAATGCTCTAAGTATATTACAAAGCTATAGAAACATATGACTAGACTAATTACCAAGTAAGTGAATGTTGTCCTGCACAAGTTTTCTCCATGATTCTTATTTTCAGAGAAATGCTGTTTCTTTATTTTGCGTGGCTGATTTTTTAATCTTTTTAATACTTATTTATTAATCATTTATTTATGTAGTACATGTATGTGTACATATGTACAAAAGCACACATGTGGTGGTCAAAGGACAATTTCATGGAGTATATTCTCTCCTACTATGTGGCCTCCAAGGGTCAAACACAGACCATGAGCCTCGTTGGCAAACACCTTTACCTGATGAGTTCTTTTCTGGAGGCTTTGCTTTGTTTTATTTTGTTTCTCTAGAGATGATGTTTCACTGTGTAGGCCTATCATCTGGGTTAGCACCGGCTATGTGGTATGCTCAGACTAGTTTCAAACTCATGGTCAACCTCTGGCCTTCATCTCTTAAGTGCTAGTCATAGACATGCACCATCATATCTGACTTATATTTTTGAAATAAACTATAATATCCCTTGATGTGGAATGGTCATATAATTTTATGGAATATACACTTTTTTTTTTTGCTTTCAAATAGTTTCCTTTTTTTGAATTTATTTTATTTTATTTTACAATATAATTCAACTTTACATATCAGCCATAGATTCCTCGGTTCTCCCCCCTCCCGCCCCCCCCCCCTCCCCCCAGCCCACCCCCCATTTCCATCTCCTCCACGGCAAAGACTCCCCCAAGGATTGAAATCAACCTGGTGGACTCAGTCCAGGCAGGTCTAGTCCCCTCCTCCCAGGCTGAGCCAAGAGTCTCTGCTAAGCCCCAGGTTTCAAACAGCCAATTCATGCACTGAGCACAGGACCTGGTCCAACTGCCTGGATGCCTCCCAAACAGATTAAGCCAATCAACTGTCTCACTCATTCAGAGGGCCTGATCCAGTTGGGGGCCCCTCAGCCATTGGTTCACAGTTCATGTGTTTCCATTCGTTTGGCCACTCGTCCATGTATTCCATCCATCCCTGGTCCCAACAACTCTTGCTCACATAAACCTCCTTCTCGCCAATTGGACTCCCAGAGCTCCACCCGGGGCCTGACCTTGGATATCTGCATCAAGTTCCCTCAGTCATTGGATGGGGTTTCTAGCACGACAATTAGGGTGTTTGGCCATCCTATCACCAGGGTAGGTCAGATCGGGCTATTTCTTGACTATTGCCAGCAGTCTATTGTGGGGGCATCTTTGTGGATTTCTGTGGGCCTCTCCAGCACTTTGCTTCTTCCTAGTCTCATGTGGTTTTCATTTACCATGAACATTCCTTGTGTTCCCTCTCTGTTCTTGATCCAGTTGGGATCTTCCGCTCCCCCAAGTTCTCTTTCCCTCGCCCCTCGCCCCTCATTACCCCCACTCAAGTCCAGACTGTTCATGTAGATCCCATCCATTTCTCTGTCACTGGGCAATTCCAGTGTCTTTCTTGGGGTCCTGTTTCCCAGGTAGCCTCCCTGGTGTTGTGAGTAGCTGTCCAGTCATCCTTGTTCCACAACTAGTATTCTCCTATGAGTGGGTACATACCATGTTTGTCTTTCTGAGTCTGGGTTACCTCACTCAGGAGGATTTTTTCTAGATCCCTCCATTTGCCTGCAAACCTCATGATGTCATTGTTTTTCTCTGCTGATTCCTAGTGATTGATAACACTATTGTAAATATTTAAATCAATGAAAAAGAAAGGAAATGAGGGTTATGATTGCCATAAGTCAGTGGTTCTCAATGTTACTAATGCTGTGACCATTTAATACAATTCATGTTGTTGTGACACCCAACCATAAAAATTTTCTGTTACATCATAACCATAATTTTGCTACTGTTATGAATTGTAATATAAATATTTGATATGCAAGATATCTGATATGAAACCCCTGTGAAAGTTTCATTTGACCCCCTATAAGAGGTCATGATCCACAGGTTAAGAATCACTTTCTTGAATGCTGTGTCCCCTTAGCATTCACATTTAGATTTCCACCTCTGAAGTGATAATGTTATCCTTTGGGAGTAAAGTCATGAAAGAACTGACCTCTTAAAAGTTAGTGAGCTTATGACATGGTCGCCAGATCAATCTCTGGGACCATGTTCATCAAGTGAAATGGTAGCACTGTGCAAATCAGAGCCTGCCATGATTCATCCTGAATTCAGAGGTTTATTAATAGTAAATAGTTGAGTTAATGTTAATTAGGGATAGATTTTGCTCAGTGCGTCTATTGTTTTTGGAATCTTCTGGGTGTAGCTTCATGGAGGTTAAGCTATGCCACGGTTATTTGAAGCACACTTTCCAGTATGCTTACCTTGTTACGACTTGTCTCCTCTCATAAACTTAGTTATTGTATTATGTATTTAGGTTTATATTTATTTAATTGGAGGAGGGTGATGGGTGGTGTGTGTGTACTTCATAGCACTATTCAATTAAGCTCTCTGTTCCTAATTTACTACTAAATCCTCCTTTGTCCTTTAGATTTCAAAAAGGGTGTCATAATGTTCTGTATGCCTGTTGCTTTATTTGGCACCTGATTAATGATAGTGACAAAACTCATCTGTAGGACCAGAAGTGCAGAGTTAAAAGCCCAAGAGGTGAGAGCAGTAGCTGAGAGCTGATTACCCTTCGCTGCTGCTACTGTCCTTCCTCTCTGCCAGAGCGCTTCTTCCTATGTATCTGTCTTTTTAGAGACTTTCTGTTCTGCCTTCTCATTGGTTGTAAACCCAACCACATGACCTCCTCGTCACTGCCCATCTATACAGACCTCCAGGTCTTCTATGGTTGGTATTGAGATTAAAGGCATGTGTCTCCATGCTGGCTGTATGCTTGAACACACAGAGGTCTGCCTAGCTCTGCCTCCCAAGTGCTGGGATTAAAGGCGTGCACCACCACCGCCCAGCTTCTGCTATGGCTTGCTATTAGCTCTGACCTCAGGGAACTTTATTTATTAACATACAAATAAAATCACATTTCAGTACAAATAAAATACCACCATACAGAAGTGTTATAGTCAGTCTAGCAGTGCACCTAAAACATCTGTTTGATAACAGCTGACAAAATGTCACATATTAGTGAACAATCAAGAGAAAACCAGATGACAGATCCTCAATAAAAGTAGTAATAACAATATGCAAAGACTCTTAGATTTAAGTATGGAGCAGCATTTCATCCATCCTAAATTTGTCATTTAAAACTTTTAGTAGAAGAGTCCAATCATACTAAAATGAGTACCTGGGTCATGTGGGAGAAGGCTTGAACAAGGCAGATGTCAAAAGATCATACTTGAAAATCTTCATACACTGAATGGAGAGGGGATGTGGGCTCCCACCCTTAATCAATAAGCTATCTGCAACTGACATCTTGTTGCAAAGGAAAAGATGCTTATATCCAGTGGTGTATCACAAAGTATATTAAATATAAAGGTAGGTGCCATCCCAAAGAACAGATGGCCAATACAAAATGAACTCAATGATATTTCTGGAGATTTTTTTGTCTCATATTGCTTTGTTTGGCTCTTTTTTATCTTACCATTCTTCTGCTTGCATATTGTGGCTTCTGATTTTGTGTTTTATGGTGAATGAGTGAGTGAGTGAGTGAGTGAGTGAGTGAGTGTGTTTGTGTGTGGGAGGGGGTTTGTTTTGTTTTGCAAGTTCTGGTTTCTTTGGGTTTTTTATTTGCTTTCTTTGTTTTTTTTACAAAGAGAGAGATAAAAAAGAGTAGGGAGGAAGGGAGGATCTGGGAGTAATTGTGGAAGGGGAAATCATGATCAAATGTGTGTGTGTGTGTGTGTGTGTGTGTGTGTGTGTGTGTGTGTATGCATGCGTGTGAGTGTATGAAGGGATGAAATAGATCTAAAGAGAGGGAGATGGGATGACAAAGGAAGGTGATGAGATACCGGTGACATGAAAACAGAAGGAGGAGATCCTCCTGCAGAGGAAGAGGACTGCAAGAGGGGCTGGGGGGATGAGGGCAATGGAGAGCAAATAAGGGCGAAGCCTAATAATGTGTGTGCAAAAACGTCACAATGAAACTCAGTTCTTTATGCATGAACAAAGAGTAAATTGAAAGTATTAAGATGATATCTTGTTACAAGATAGCAAATTATTATTATAAAAGCTATCATGGAGAAGTTAATACCATAATATCCTAAAATAAAAGCAATATTTATATATGCACCTCCATTAAGAAAGAGTTCTTAACCTATATAAGTAGATTCCATATCTGAATTTTATTTATTCATCTACTTTTTGATTTTCTCTACATCCTATACAATCTATCCTATTCTGGAAGTATTTCATTTTCTTTTTATAAAAAAAAAAAACTTTCAGGAAACCTTATTCTCACTAAAATTCTCATTAATTAAAAGTATACATTCTCTATGAGCCTGTGAAACATAAAAGAGTACATGATTATTCTTATTACTTTCATGTTTAAAGTAGACAATGTGTCAGGGCATACCATAAACTCCATTTCTAATTCCTTGCACTCCTCATTGTGTGCAGCAAGTCTTCCTGGTCTCTTCCTCCTGCAGAATTCAAACTCCCATTGAGCTTTCCAGATCCTCCAAAGTTTGGTTCCTGCCTCCTTCTTTAACTCAATTTCTCCATTATTTGTCATTTTGAGTTAGAGAGACATCAGCTACTATGCAGATTCAAAGAAGTGTCAGAATAAATGTAGGTTTTCAAATGATTAAGTATAAATAGTTGAAATTTTATTTTCTCATTGAAAATTGATTTTTGTTATATGATGACCTTATAAAATATTATATTTTAAAACTGCTTCCAAAATCAAGTTTTGCTTAGAAAGTAAAGATAACATACAAATGTATACTAAAAGGGAAGCACTACTTGATTTCTGATTACCAGAACATTTTAAAAACATAGGCAACCTACATATTATTGGTACATGTGCGTGAACTTTTGATCAATTTTTTAACTATGTTTGTTCTAAAACCATGTCACTTGTATCATGTCACTTGCATTTTTCTTTTCTTTTTCTTTTTTTTAATTTAAAAATAATTTATTCATTTTACATAGCAACCACAAATCTCCCTCTCATCCCTCCTCCCACTTACCCTAGCCTCCCCTGCCCCAGCCCATCCCCATCCTCTCCTCTAAAAGGGAGTCAGCAAAACCTGGTACATTCAGTTGAGGCAGGACCAATCTGTTCTCCACTATATCAAGGTTGAGTAAGGTGTCCCACCATAGGTAATAGGCTCCAAAAGGCCACCTCATGCACCAGGGATAGATCCTGATCCCATTGCCAGGGGACCCTCAAATAGACCATGATACACAGCTGTCTGCTGTATGCAGAGGAACTAGTCTGGTCCCATGCAGGTTCCAAAGCTGTTGGTCTAAAGTTTGTGAATTCCTACAAGCTTGGTTCAGTTGTCTCTGTGGATTTCCCCGTCATGATCTTGATCCCCCTTGCTCATATAATCCCTCTTCCCTCTCTTCAGCTGGACTCCCAGAACTCAGCCTGGTTGGTTGTGGTTCTCTGCATCTGCTTCCATGAGTTACTGGATGAAGGCTCTATGATGACAGTATTCACCAATTTGATTACCAGGGTAGGCCCGTTCAGGCACCCTCTCCACTATTGCTAGTAGTCTAACCTGGGATCATCCTTGTGGATTGCTGGGAATTTCCCTAGCACCAGGTTTCTCCCTTATCCCATAATGTCTCCCTCTGTCAAGATTTTTTTTCATTATTTCTATTGATTTTTCTATGAAATTGTCATCTGAAACATTCTTTTAAATGAAAAAGAAGATGAGCAAATCTGAAATAATTTCAATATTTTAGATAAAATTTTGTTGGGGATATTCCATCATACTGTGAACCCCAAGTTTGCATTTTTGTTAATTAAATAAAATTGACTTTGGGTCAGCAGACTGAGTTAGTAACTAAAGCAACAGAAAGTAATCATAGAGCATCAGCAGGAATCTGGAAGAGGCAGACACACAGGAAGTAGCCAAAGGGATTTGGAGTGGCCTGTCTTTTTCCGTGCTTTGCCAGAGCAGAAGGGTGCTCTCTTTCAGAGACACCAGCAAAGAGAGAGGGTCAGCTAGTTACTACTCCACTTCTCTGAGCTCACAGGTTTTCATCCCAGCCCTTGAATCTCAAGAGTTATTTATAAATACAACAATAGAGATTTAGTTAAAGCTACCTTAATTCCCATCTGGCTGTGGTCTGAATGGCCAAGCCCTGCCAAAAAAGCAGGTCATTAACTATGTCGTCACAATACTACTGAAATAGCAGTAGATTAAGGCGCAGCCACTGTGCTGAAGTTAAAACAACAGAATTTTTTATGTGATTATATTTTTTTTATTAGAAAATCTTTCTCTCCTGAGCTGGAAATATTTCTTGACCTTGTGAACCCATAGAAATTGTTCTTTTCTGGTTCCTGAATGTACATCCTGTCCAGTTCATTCACTGTATGACAACTGAGGATAACAGTTTGTCTTTTGATACCAGATTGAATTTGGTCTCAAAATGGTTTAGAAGTTTCTTGGACTCAGACACCCATTTTTACTCAAAACACTACAGAAAATAAAAAAAAAAAATCACAAAGGAGTGAAACAAAACCGAGCAACAAAACCCTAAAAATTTTGCATACATAATTGTCCTTCCTGATGTACTGAAAACATGCACAAAGACAAAAGCATTCTTTTCCATTATCGTAAAAGAAGCTTAAGATAAAGTTAGGCAGTTGACTGAAATCTTTGCTGGTACATTTTAAAAAAGTAAAGCAAACAGATTACATCTCTTTTTTTATTTATGAAACAGAAGAAAATATAGAAAAATATATATTACAAATGGAAATACTGGAAAAGTTCAGATTTCTTGTAAATGTTAAAAAAAATTATGTATGTCTTTTTGCATGCCAGTCTCTGTACATGAGTACAGTGCCTTTAGGAGCAAGAAGTGGGCCTCAGATCCCCTGAAACTGGAATTACTAGAAATTGTGAACTTCCCTATGTGATGCCAGAAATTGAACTGTCCTATGCAAGAGCCATGAATTCTCTGAACCCAGAAGTCATCTACCCATCCCTAGTTTAACGTATTTGTTGCTCACTTACTCAGTTATCATACAGGGTCATAATCTACTTAATCATTTTTCCCTGATAGCTATGTTTATTGGTGGTCTTAGAAATATGCTAGGCACAATGCTTATTCAAGGATTTGCAAACACTTTCTGTAAGGGTGTAGATAATAAATTATGTTTGAAAAGCACACAATCTCATAACAACTGCTCAACTCAATCCTATGGCCTATGGTATGATAGTAGACTCAGATGGTTGATAAAATGTAGATATGGGCGTGATACAGTAAACTTTGTTTACAGACCTCTGTCACAGTCTACCATTGGTGCATGAACTATTGTTGATGTCCTTATTTATTTCAACCTAGAATATTCAGACAATAAACACACAACTCTTTGGAACCTTGCCCATAATCAATCTTAATAAAAGCCACAGCTTTACTTAATAATAACCCAGAGGATAATGTCATCAGGTATATAGAGTCAAAGCAAGTCATGCTGTGGAATAGATTAAAGAAATTGGAATCTATTGTAGGATTTCTAATATATGGTATTTGATTTTTTTCAATTACTTTTGACTTTGTATTTATGCATATGAGATGGTGTATAAATATATTAGTGCAATATTTGCAGAATTACACATAATTACAGTATCTATGTAATTTGTCAATAACAATATATTCATTTTGAGAATGTGCATTCAATTTTTGTAATTGATATGGCAGGAAATGAAACACTGGTTGTAATGGAGCTAAGACAAACAGCTAATTCAAGTTCCTGATTACTATGAATAGCACGTCCATTGATATCATGGTAAATAGGGTTGAAACAGTTTTGAGTGATGAGACATTCTTCATGTGAAAGGCATTGTCCTTTTTATAACTAGGGATGCTATTTAAGCACTCTAAAATAGGAATAGCACTCTGTACTTAAGCCTGTCAACAGAGAATGAACTCTTCATGGATAGCCAGCAATCTTTGTTTATTTGATTGTTTGTGGTTGTTAGTGATGGTGGTAGTAGTGGTGATTTTCATCTTCTTGAGGAAGAGATTCCAGGCAGTAAAGTATGTCTTCAGATGCAAGTAAAACTAGAGAAACTGTGCTTTTAAAGAGTGAAGATTCATGAAGCAGAAAAGTAGACAGGACTGATAATGAGTAATTGGTTCATGTTCCTGTATATCCCCTTTACCATATGCATATACACCACATATGTACACCCTCATAGGTACACTGTGCCATCTTTTCTTAATTGCAAACTCCAGCTGGGAAACAGTTAGTCAGTGAATTTCTAGCAAGGATATTCCATTGTATCAGTTTCTTTACTGGGTTTCTATTGATGAAATTACTAAGGCCACTCCACGTAGTTAAAAGGAAGATTTATTTAGTGGGTAACTTACAAATGAAGGGATAGGTAGGTGGCAGGTTCTGGAAAAGGCGCAGCGCAGTCCAGCGGTGTTCTCTGGAGAACTCTCCGCGGTCTACCTCTCGCGTCCAGGTCCAGCCAAACAAGAGAGCGCCGTGCGTCCCGATCTCAGGTCTTCAGGCCCTCCCTTGGCCCCGCCTTGTAGGCGTGATAGTTACAGAAGCCTTAATGGGGGTTGGAACTTCCAGACCAAAGCTGGAATGGCTACCCACTACGGGTTTCTATTTTGGAAACATGTTCAATGGAAGTTTTATGCATTGTTGAACTTTATGCTGTTGAAGTCTGTGTTTTAAGAAACCCAAGACAAGATCAAGTGTATGATTTTAAAATGTTATGAAATTCCAATAGCATATTAGCTACAAGTATGACTAATTTATGTTCATATGACCAATTCAATTCACCATAGTAAATTCAGTTACTAAGACAGAAGAAAATACATAAGCTGAATTAACTGTGAATGTATAAGACTAAGGCAGAATGCATGGGGCCTGCATCAGGTACTCTAAGTATATATTATGACTTCCAGCTTGGTGGGTTTTTTTGTGGGGGGATTGCTGTAAGTGATCTAGTGGGTCTCTATTTGTTGTTACTTCTCTTGGGTTCTTTTCTTTCTTTTTCTTTGTTTTGTCCAACTTGATGTGTTAGTATATTTTTTTAATCTTATATTGTTACTGTGATGATATATTGTGTCCCCAAAATACTGTGTCTCCCAATAAAATTTACTTGAGGACTAGAGAAAAAAGCCAGCCACTATATTAACATAGAAGTCAGGCAATGGTAGCACATTCCTTTAATCCTGTCACTTGGGAGGCAGAGATCTGTCTGGATCTCTGTGAGTTCAAGGCCACACTGGGAACAGAGCCAGGCATGGTGATACATGCCTTTATCTCAGCACTAACCATAGATGTCTGGAAGTCTGTACAGACAGACAGGAAGTGACAGAGCTGGGCAGGAAGAGGAAGTGATGTAGCTGATCTGAGAGAGCAAATGAGAGAACAGAACAGAAAGACATATAGATGTGGGTAGACAGGAAGTAGTTTACTTTGAAGCTGCGGAGTTGGTGAGGTGAGGTTAGCTGTGGCTTTTCCTATTCCTCTGATCTCTCTCAGGCTTTAACTCTAATTTCTGGCTCTAAGTTTTTATTAATAAGACCAATTAGCAATTCGTCTACATATTACTATTCCTTAGAAGCCTGTTTGTGAGAAAGAAAGGGAGTGGATCCAGATGGGGGGGAAGGTGCAAATAAACTGTGATGAATGAGAGAAAGGAAATAATAATCAGGATATATTATGTGAGAAAAAATCCATTTTCAATAAAAGAGAAAAAAGAATTGGGAAATTATTTAAGTGCTTTGGATATGTAAAAGAAATAAAAGCAGTGACTGTCTTGGGTAAAGAGAAAAGATCTATCAATAAAAATGTGCAAATGTATCATTTTGAAAAAATGGATGACATAGCCTTTTTGCAATTCTCGTAACATATCATCCTTTGTTGAAAAATGGCTGATGACTGGTCCACAGTCAGTACTATCATACGGAACACTATCTGATGGTCTACTTCCCTCAGTATGTTTGAACTTGTTTAACAATCTAGCCACCTTCTCTTTTTCAGTCTCTCTGATGGACACTAATGGAACTTCCCTTATTCTAGGTCTCAGTCATTTAAATGGTAGTTCAAACTATTGCCTGTCTCAGTGATTCAAAACTGAAACAAATTTATTTCAGATTACTTACTTGTGCTTGGCTCGAAACCTCCATCTTTCCTGTTGTATCAAGGTTGCAAAGTACTTTTAAATGCTGTGACTCTTGTTTTGGGCAACTACAGAGTACCTTGAAGGCTGTGAGGGTTGCAGCTGGGTTTATTAACTCAGATGTTGTCTAACAGCAGACTGTTGTAAAGACCAGCTGCAGCCCTGCCGAGAGTGCCTGTCTGTGCACTCCATGGCATCTCGTGGAAGGCCAGTATCATGAAGGTGAATACAATCTAGCTGTTGCAACATTTCTTTTGATAATATGGTTTCATTTTAAGAAACTAGGTTCACATTTCTGTTTTATTCTTTATAAGGTAATGCCTCTTGTGGATAATTATATACATCCATAAAATGGGCTTCATTATAAAATTGAATGAGTTAATATATATTTTTTAAAAGAAACAACTAACATTATACTATTTAG
This sequence comes from Peromyscus attwateri, assembly GCA_902168425.1. Classification (NCBI taxonomy): domain Eukaryota; kingdom Metazoa; phylum Chordata; class Mammalia; order Rodentia; family Cricetidae; genus Peromyscus; species Peromyscus attwateri. The sequence continues at coordinate 14,600 of CABHPP010139914.1, read as the reverse complement.
CAAATATAAGTGGGATCTTTGAAAGCATAACTTACATCTAAGAAGTATCATTTGTTTGTTACTGAAACAGTCTTCCATCAGCCACTTTAATGTTACTGGAAGATACATTTTTAAGTAAAAGCCAACCAACAAAAAGAAGGATGGTTCCTATTTCTTCAGAACCTTTTCAGAGGCATTCTGTTAAGAAATTGAAAGTTGTGCACATATTAAGAAATTAGCCAAACAGTCACACTTTAGCTAAATCTTATGAACACATGTATACCTGTGTTATTTCTTTTATTATTAAAATTCTCCCAAATGTAAAGGCTTCTCATTACTGTGAAATAAAGGTAAAATTAGGATTGAGTTTAAGCTACTAAAATTTTAAATTTGCATTACAGTGTTACATACAAGTAGTCTTACTCGATATTCCAATATTGCTAAGTATTTCTTTTACAATATCTGTAAAAATATGGGCATTTTTTTCTGAATATTGATCCTTTAGAGTGCAGTTTGTACAAGATATTTCTACAAGGGAAGGTTCTTCTAAAATCAGGGAATAGGAAGAAATCTAGAGAGACTAATACTATAATTATATATCATCTAGAATAGCTTGAGAACTCTACAAAATTATCTGTTCACAGAGGACCCAAAGGAAATTAAGTGTTCATAGTACTTTGTAGGTAGAAATAGATGATTCAACATTTTATAAATGAATGTACTAATAGATAATGACTGCTTAGTATTCCACAATTATTTTGAGAGAAGCACTGTGTACAACTATAAAAACAAAAAAAGAATTCATTGTAAAGATAAATAGGTAGTAGTATCATGGTACCTCTACAAAAGTGTGCATCAAGAAAAGTTTATGAAATTGAGATTTTAATATAATTCCTTTTTATGTAAGTATAATATTTTGTAGACTACAAGGCATACTTCTTTTGGTAAAGTATACATTTATTTTCAGCAACACTGAGACACATTTTATTTACATGTCCTAAGGTGAATTTTTTAAAGATAGTACAGTTAGTTTCCTGGTGTGGAATATTGTTTAACTAGGCAAAGATGTATTACATTTGTTTATGATGCAGAATATTACTTTAACTGTGTAATGGTGTATAACTTTAGTTTATGCTGCATTTGTTTAACTATGTAAGGATGTGTATTTAATTATGGAAAGGTGTTGCATTTGTTTCACCTTGCCTGCCTAAGGCACCTGATTGATCTAATAAAGAGTTGATCGTCAAATAGCTAGGCAGGAGAAAGGATAGGAGGGGCTGGCAGGCATAGGGAATAAATAAGAGGAGGAATCTGGGCTAAAAGAAGAAAGGAACAAGAAGGAAGAGGAGAGATCCAGGGAGATGCATGGGGCCAGAAGCCAGGCAGCTATCAGTCAGACATAGAGACAGCAAGAAAGAAAAAAAAAAGATAAAAGATAAAAAGCCCTGAGACAAAAGGTAGATGAAGAGAAACAGGTTAATTTAAGTTAAAAGACCTGGCCAGAATCATGCCTAAGTGAGGCTGAGTACTCAGAACTAATAATAAGTCTCTGTGTCATGATTTGGGAGTTAGTTGGTGGCCTAAAAAAAAAAAGCCTGACACATTTTCCTACTTATGAATTACATATTTTCTATCCATTAGTTTTTGCCTTCAACTAATATAAATTAAGTAACTAGTAATTCCTTATATAAAGACATTCAATGTCACCAGCCAGCAATAGCTTTCACATTGTCTCCAGGTTCTAGCCCAGTGACACCATCTGGTTCTTTCCTCCATGAGCCCTCCCTAACATACTAGATTTAGATTAAAGTCACATATCTAGGGCCCTGTACTAGTCTGGCCACCCCTGCCTGTGCAAATAAACCTCCAGGATTCCATCAGAATCCTTTCTGCCTGTTTCCCAATTCACAGGCCCATTCCAAGCCACATCCAAACTCTACCCAAATAGATATATCCCAACACCCTAGGCATGAATCAGGATGTACATCCCCCATACTAGCTCAGTCCCCTCTAGCAACCTGATTTATTTCTACCTAAGATAACCACACATCTTCTTTCCCAACCTGCTCTGTCCATAACAAACTGAAAACTAGCAAAATAAATCCAGACTTCATTGAAAAAAAATACAAACAATATGAAAGACCAGGATAGTGTTTCCTTTCAAAGCCAAATAGTACTATAGAAATTTTTGCAAATGGAAATTACCTACATAAATCCTAGGAAAAAGAATCTAAAATAACAATCATAAATTTCATCAAAGAATTCAAGGAGTTTAAAAAAGAGAAAAAAAGAAATAGCTTAAAAATTTAAGAAGAAGGCATTTAAGGACAATTAATACTCAAGTGATGCCCACAAAAACACAGACATATGACTTATAGAAATGACAAAGGTAATCTAAGACTTGAAAACTGAATTCAATAAAGATATGTAAATATTTAGGAGGAGTCAAGCAGAAAAAAAGATGGAATTGAAAGACACAATAGTCTAAGTAGAAAATTCACATGAAAGCTTTATGATTAGAATCAATGAAGGACAAGATGGAATATCAAGAAGCAAAGATAAAGTAGAGGATCTAGACCGCCTGAGCAAAGGATATGAAAAACTTTTGTAAACACAGGAAAAGAAGAGGAAATATGGGACATCATGAAAAGATAAACCTTCAAATTATATGCATAGATAAGGGAGAACACAAGTCAATGTCATAGACCAGATCTTCAACAAGATTACAAAAAAGAAAAAAAAAAGCTAAAGAATAACATAACCATATAGATACAAGAAGCATATATAACATGAAATGGTTGAGAAAAGAAAACACCCATAGCATATCATGTTTAACCACTAAATATGCAGATCAACAAAGTATACTGAAAGCTGCAAGAGAGAAAGTACAAGTTACATATAAAAGTAAACTCATCAGAATAATGGCTGATTTCTCAATAGAAACGTTGAAAGACAGAAGATCCTGGAACAATTTGTTCCATGCCATAAAAGAATGCAATGGCCAACCTAGATCAATATCCCCAGCAAAACTGTCCACCATAGTTGAATGAGAAAAAAAAAATCTTTCTATGACATAAATAGTTTAAAAAAATCATATCCCCCGAGGATTGAGATCAACCTGGTGGACTCAGTCCAGGCAGGTCTAGTCCCCTCGGAATAGGGAGTGGGCTAGGGGGAAGGGGAGCAGAGCAGGAGGGGAGAGAACAAGGGAATCCGTGGCTGATATGTAAAATTAAATTATATTGTAAAATAAAATAATATAAATTAAAAAAAATCATATCCCACAAACCAAACCTAAAGAAAATACAGTATGCAATGTTTTAAGTTTACAACATGAATTAACATACCCAAGATATGTTTCTTGTGGAAAGAAATATAAAACCATGATTACTAGAATACTAAGTACCACTAAGAACATAAGAATAACAAAAGTCATCAAGTTGTTGAACGCAACACACATACTTCAATAATATTTTAAATATCAATGGCTTCAATTCTCCAACCAAAAGTGACATGGTAACTGAATGGATCAAGAAACAAAATATTTCTTTTGTGTGGAAGAAACACATCTTCCCTTTAAATATAGCTATGACCTTAGAGTAAAAGGATGTAAAAAGTTCTTCAAATACATAGGACCAGAAAGCAAGCACACATTGCTTTCCTGTTATCTGACATAACAGATATCAATCTAAAATTAATCACTCCACCTAATCAAGGAAACATTTTACCAGAAAGAGATTAGTATCCTAAAAATATATTCACAGACTCTGGCACACCAAATTTGAAAACAAAAGTCCTGTTTTTTGAAAAATTCAGATTAACATCAACTCAAAATAGTAGGTAACTTTAGTACCTGACTTTCTCCTGTAGACAGGTCATAAATTTAAAAAATACTCAGAGGAAATATCAGAAATAAATGATATCATACATCAAATGGACTTAACAGTTATCTACAAAATATTCCAGTGAAACACCAAAGAATACACATTTTACTCAATAGCACATGAAAGCTTCTTTAAAATGGACCACATTCTAGACAAATACAAATCTGTAAAAAACCAGAAAGACTGAAATAATGCTGTGTATCCTATCAAATTATAGCATAATAAATCTTGAAATTTATAGCGAACAAATTTCAATATAATACACAAACTCATGGAGATTAAAGGGCTCATTAATGAATGATGAAAGGGTTAAAGAATAAATCAAGGAAGAAATAAAAAAAAAATCCTGGAACTCAGCACAATACGGCCTCTGGAACTCATTCAAAGTAGTCTTACGAGGGAATTACATACCTATAAGCACTCATATTAAAAAAAAAAATCAGAAAAAGCAAACATAAATGACTTAATGATGCAGCTAAAAGAAATTGGAAAAACAATAACAAACCAAAGCCAACTCATTCAATGGCAAGGAATATCAAAAAATGGTACAGAAATTAATGAAACAGAAACAAAGAAAACAATAGAAAGTATCAATGAATCTACGAGATACTTCTTTAAGAAGATAATCAAAATTGAAAGAGCCTTGACTCAACTAACGAAAAGAAAGAGAGGACCCAAATAATGAGAATCAGAAACGTGAGAAAAACATTATAACAGACACCAATGAAATTCAGAATGCCATAAGGAATACTGTGCACTATTAAATCGTAAAACCTCACAGATACCGATTATTTTCCAGATTCATTCAAACAGCCAAAATTTAACCAATAAGAAAACCACCTAAATAAACCCATAGCAAATGAGGAGATTGAGATAGTAAATGAAGCTCAACTCAAGAGGTTTCAGAGAGGAACACCATTAGGAAACTGAACTAGAAACTATTCTTGTTATATTTTGGCAAATAATTTGGCTGCTTTTGGCTCTTGTCCTAAGAATCTGTCTGGGGCTAATGAAGAGTTTTGGATTTGTTTCATTAGCAGAGACAATTTCAAGACAGGCTAATATTGAGAGTGTAACATGGTTGTTAGTGATCACTTTTATTTAGATCTCCAGTGAAAAAGAAGCAAGGAAATAAAAAGAAAGGCAGAGCATGCAGTCTGAGGAGAAAAGGAGCACTAGGAAGTTTAATGTTGGAGCTATAGCTTATTCTGAAAGAGAAAAGGAAAAAGGAAATAAAGGGAGAGGTGCTCTCAGGGTGAGATACCCACCTACTTAATCATGCAACTTATCAAAAGAAAGGCCTAAGGAATTATCTGTTCCTGGAAAGCAATAACAAATCAAAGCTTATGCAAGTATGATTTAACATGTGGACAGGGTCCCTCCCAAGAAGGCAGGAGAAATTTGGAGCATCTGCCATGTGATCATGACTTTTGGTGTCATGAAAAATACAGGAATAAAGGTGTTGTGCAGTCTTCCTCCATGGTTAAGAAAAGCACCTCAGGGCCAGGCACATGGCAGAGGAGTTCCTGCATGAAGACCTTGTGAAACCATTTCATGAAGCTGTGAAAGTCAATCATGAATTTCCCTGGAGACCTCAAGGTGCTGGAGATGCCACAACTGTGAAACATCTGCCCAGGAGAGCTTCATATAGAGGGTAGAACCTGTCCAAGAGCATGAAGTGTGTTTCAGGCAGCAAAGCTGGAAGAGAAGAGCATCTTATCCCTTTGACATTAGACATGGAACCAGAGGATTTGATGTTTGCCCTGCTGTGTCTCTGTCTTGGTTTGGTCCAGTATTTCCTTACAAAGCCTTCATTTCTACATTTGGTAGTGATAATAGATATTTGTGCCATTTTATGTTGGAGGTATGTAATTTGATTTCTGACTTTACAGGAGGTTACAACTGAACAATTGCCTTGAGTCTCAGAAGAAACTTAAGGCTTTGAAACTGTGTGAGACTGAAAGATGATTGGGTACTTTAAAACTGGAGTAAATGCATTTTGCATTACTATGGTCACAAATATGGAAGCCAGGATGTGGGACATGGTGGTTTGAATAAGAATGGCCCCTGTAGGCTCTTACATTTGAATGTTTGGTCCCCAAATGGTGGAACTTTTGGGGAAGGATTAGGAGTTAAGGCCTTGTTGGAGGAGTTGTGTCCTTGAAGGAGAAGTTTGAGGGTTTCAAAAGTCCATGCTATTCCAGGTGTCTCCCTCTTTTTTTTTTTTTTTTTTCTCAACATGCAATCTGTCTCCTACTTATGCAGTGCCAGACCTGCCTGTCTGTTGCCATGCCTCCTGTCATGATGGTCATGGACTTCAATTCTCTGAAACAGTGAGATCCAAAATCAAGTGCTTTCTTTCATAAGTTGTCTTAGTCATGGCACTTTGACACAACAATAGGAAAAGTAGCTAAGCCAACCCATATCTATTACCTTATGTATGTAACAGCTAACTGCAATAGACCAAAAACCTAAATGTGAAGCTTGAAAGACTGAAATGACTAGGAGAAAACATAGGAAGTACCCTATGTGATACAGTTGGAGAAAATGACTTCCAGACTAGGACTCCATTTGAAAAAGAATTGAGACCAACAACTGATAATCAGGACCTCAGGAAATCAACAAGCTTCTGCCCAGGATGGGAGAGAATATTTGCCAGTTGTATATCTGACAGAGGATTAATATCCAGAAAATATAAAGAACTAAAACAAAAACAAAATAAATGATTCATTCAAAAATGGGTCTTGTATTTGAATATAGAGTTCTCAAGATATGGTTTCTCTGTGTAATTTTTGGTGCCTGTCCTGGATCCTACTCTGTAGACCAGACTGGCCTCAAACTTGCAGAGATCCACCTGGCTCTGCCTCCCGAGTGCTGGGATTAAAGGCGTGCGCCACCACTGCCCAGCTAGAAATATTTCAAAACACGTTCATTATTCCTAATAATTAGGGAAATGCAAATCAAAACAACTTTGAGATTTCATCTCATACCAGTCACAATGTCAGTGATCAACAAAACAACCAACGAGATGATGAGAGTAAGAGAGCACTCATGCACTGTCCATAGGATTGAAAACTGATATACCCACTCTGGAAATCAGTGTGGAGAGTTTTCAAAAAGCTAGAATTAAATCTATCATATGACCCAGCTAAACCACTCCCTGACATATGCCCAAAGAATTCACGTCTTACTCCAGAGATGCTTTCTCTGCCACTTTTATTGCTGCTGCATTCACAATGCTAGGAGATGCAAAGCACCTAAATATCCTCAACTGACAACTGAAGAGTGGATGATGAAAATTTGATACATATACATTATGGAATTCTACTCAGCTATAAAGAAAAATGAAATTTTTAGGTAAAAAGATGGAACTAGAAGAGATCATATTAAATAAGGTAACTCAGACCCAGAAAGACTGATGTTCCATATTCTCTTGCATGTAATGCTATGATGTTCCTAAGGATCAGATGTGAGTATGTATCCTAGAATAACTAAAGAAATCAGAAAAGGAAAAAGAAACCACTGCTAGGGTAGTGAGTCGGGGCAGAGCAGAGGTGATCAATACAGAAGGAAATAAAAAGATTCTGTTGGGGTAATGGATAAAATAGAATGTGGGCTCTAATTAGTTTGAAAGAGGGAGATAATGCAGAATAAGGAGTGAGGATAGAAAAAAAACAGTAAGAATGTCTATAAATATCATAAGGGATCACGAAATTAAGTACCTACCTCAAAATACATATGTAATACATATAAGTCAGTGTATTGATATGCATATATAGAGTAAACCTCATCTGGACTGACAATGCTCACTCCCAAGAGACAAAGACCTTGTAACAAAACTCCAAAAGCAGGCATGAGAATCCCTGTCTTTTGAGTTGTTGGTTAGGATTGTCCAAGAGATTCACAAAACCCTTCAGGATGTTGCTAGTGTGTGTGTGTGTGTGTGTGTGTGTGTGTGTGTGTGTGTGTGTGTGTGTGT
>CABHPP010139913.1:0-24796 GCA_902168425.1 Peromyscus attwateri | reverse complement strand
AAAAATTTATTCTTCTCTCAGATATTACTTCCTGACAGAAGTTTCCCCTCCCTTCTATCCTCCCCCCACCTCCTCTCTCCCCAAGATCCATTCTGCATCCTTTTCCCTTCAGAAAAGGGCAGGCCTCCCAGGGATATCAACCAAACATGGCCTATCTTGTTGCAAAATACTGTATTCTTTTAAGATAAGTATCTGACAACCGAACAATAAGCATGTTCACTATCACGGAAAGCTTGAAAACACAGCTGCAGGAATCCAATTAGAGGAAGGCCTTACATTTGTAAGATGGCAAGAAGCAGGCACCATACACCCTGGCCATCGGACAAACCTTGTCCAAGCACCTGCTCTGGCTTTTGGTGGAGCTCCTTTGCCCGCATTAGGCTTTGCTTGGGCTGTGCTCCATGGGTGGGCTGTTCCATTCTCTCCTAGCTATCTAGTACACCGCTTTCGTTCCTTGAGTGTTTGCCTACAGCTTCCCAGTCTTGTCTCCTTGGGCTCTTCTCTGACTGCAGCCACTCACACTCCGATCTCTCCTGCATTGGGATTTCTGTAGAAACTGAGGAACTCAGTGTGTGCTTTGACTTTTCACCATTTTGATAGGGCTCTTTTTTTTCTCAAAAAGCTTTTCAAAAATATGATTCCAGCATTAGTGTTTTTCTATTCTGCTCTATGCAAAGCATATTGCTCCATGAAAAGCATATTGGTACATGATAATGACTCAAGACATATTTGTTCTTTTATCTTGAAAGTACTGACAATCTGTATTTTAATGAAATTTCAAAAGGCAAAATCAATTTAGTTTTTATTTGAAAAAAAAATCCAAAAATAACAGTATCAAAGCCTTTGCAATTCTGGTGTGGATTAAGAGCTCCTTCATTTTTCTGATATCCATATTTTTCCATAACTTGTGTAGATTAAAGAGCCTTTGTCTACTTCTACCCTGAGGTATGTTCCAGAGAAAAGCAGTAGCTCTGACAACTCATTGTTGAATGGTGCAAAATCTAAAATGAGACATTCTTTTCTCAGCTGCAATATGGGGGCACCTACTAAGTGACTACAGCCTTAAAAAGTCATTCTCTACCAGTAATAGAGGCCATTGTCTTGCTTTTGTTGGAAGAAATTTCTTAAAACTTTTGAAATTATACCATTTTATCTTACTGTTTTAAGTACGTGTTTAGCTTCATTTTTATTGGAAGCAAAACTGTCATTGAGAAACTGAGGCAGGGTTTGCTATGAATCACTCTTCAGTGTTGATTATGAGCTTTAGTGTCTCTTGATTCATTCCAAACAGACCCTCAAAGTAGCATCTAATTTGTCGTGGGGAAATTATGATTATTTTGTGCTCTGAGGAGTTTTCACAGAAACATTCAGGGATTCAGGGAGCTGTAACAATACATTGCTGCACACACACACACACACACACATACACACACACACACACACACACCTGTAACAATTTCTTCACCCATCACATTTGTTTAGTGCCTTCTCTCTAGATCACAAGCACTTCTCTGAGTCTAGAGACACAACCCTACAGAAAAGACCTCCCTGACAGTACGTCCTGAGAGGAGAGAGAACACGGGATGAAGGTAAAATGTTAGGTTGAGCAGCAGCTAAAAGCTACATCTTAAAAACAGCAAAGAAGTGCTGTGGGATGGTCTGTATGTCAAATGCTCTGATTCATCAATAAATAAAACACGGATTGGCCAGTGGCCAGGCAGGAAGTATAGGCGGGACAAACAGAGAGGAGAATTAAGAGAACAGGAAGCTGAGTGAGGGAGACACTGCCAGCCGCCGCCATGACAAGCAGCATGTGAAGATGCCGGTAAGCCACGAGCCACATGGCAAAGTATAGATTTATAGAAATGGATTGATTTAAGATGTAAGAACTAGATAGCTAGAAGCCTGAGCCATTAGGCCAAACAGTTTAAACAATATAAGTCTCTGTGTTTACTTGGTTGGGTCTGAGCGGCTGTGGGACTGGCGAGTGACAGAGATTTGTCCTGACTATGGGCCAGGCAGGAAAACTCTAGGTACAAAGAAGATTCAAGGGTGAAAGTGAAGACCAGGGAAAGACTCTAGGAGGAGCAACATTTGCAGAGAACTTGATATAAGAATGTTTGAAAGGTGCTGAGTGTGGGAAGTGGCCTTCTTCATAAACTAAGAAGCTGTCGTCTACAACTGATAGCCACTTGCAAAGGAAAACTTAGTTTTCTCCAGTGGAGTCTCAGAGGGTGTGTGAGCTACACTTCAGGGTAGGCCCTGTGCCTGGGGTAGGTGCTGACACAAAGTGGACTCAATGGTATTTTGTAGACGGTTGGTCTCATATTGCTTTGTTCAGGCATTTTTTTTTTTTTTTGTCTTATTGGTCTTTTGCTTGCATATTTGGTTTCTGTTTTGTGGGAATTTTCTTTGTTTCTTTTGTTTGTTTTTTAAAAAGAGAGAAAGGCCTTGGAGTTGAGTGAGTGGGGAGGCAGAGAGGCCTGGCAGGAGTTGGTGGAGTGGAAGAGCATGATCAGAACATACTGTATGAAAAAATATTCTCAATACTAAAAAAAAAAGAATGACCAAAAGAACATTCCAGAGAGAAGGTACAACAAGTACAGAGGTTTTGAGATAAGAAACATTACAGGAAATCCAAGCATGCTAAGCACTCCAGAGTTACCTGGAATGTTTAATCCAGAATAATCTGGAGAGGGAAGGATGAACATTAGCAGCTCTGCTTCCCTGGTGGAGGAAGCCAGGGCACAGAGGTGAAAGAGTTAGTTGCTCAAGGCATGAGCAGGGGTCTCACTTGAGTCCCCCCTCATTGCCGCGGGCACTGCATCTTTGAGTAGGAAAGGATGCCATTTTCCCAATACTAAGCCTGCTGATCCTTGAGTATGGGATGGCTTTTCATCTTGTGGTCTCTTCTTCAGTTTCTTTTTCCAGTGTCTTAAAAGTTTTCCTTGTACGAGTCTTTCACTACCTTGGTTGGATTTATTTCAAAGTATACTTTAGAATCCTGAATTCCGGATTTCTTTCTCAGTGTTTGTTCTTTGTATATATGAAGGCTACTGATTTTGTGCATTACTTTCCTACCCTGCTGACATTTGCTGAATGTGTTTATCAGATATAGGGGTTTTCTGGTGAATTCTTTAGGGTCTTTTTTTCTGTATAGAATCATACCATCTACAAATAAAGATGTTTTGACTTCTTCCTTGACTAGTCCTGTCTGCCTTGTGTCCGTCACTCATCTTGTGCTGTAGCTAACACTTCAAGCATTATGTTGAGCAGGGGTGACAAGAACGGACACAACAGGGCAGCTGCACGTAGTAACTTGACATTATTGCAACAGCATGTACGAAATCTGTGTGAGCCTAAACCAGACCAAACCCCAGCATGGATGGGACTTAGGCACAACATCTCACCCCTAGCTGTAGAGCTATTGGTAATTATTAGCTGCTTGAAAAGGGAGTGATAGTTTTCTCTAAGAAAACCTGGAATTACAATCATCTCAAACCCAGAAACCTAGATGCCAGTGTTAAAACACCATCAGTAACAGTCAGGGCAGTATGCCTCCACTGACGTCGAGCAACCTGAGAAACACAATATGGCTGAAGCACAAGACAAGGATTTCAAAACAGCCTTTATGAACGTGTCTGAATGTCAGAGGAAATGAATCAATCCCTCACAGAAAGCCATGAAAACACAAGCCAACAGTGGAATGACTTGGAGAAAACAGCTGAAGAGTTGCAAGTGGAAATAGAATCAACAAAGAAAACCCAAACTGAGGGAAAACTGGAGATGAAAAATGTAGGAACTCGAACAGGAAACACAGGGGCAAGCTTCACCAAAAGAATAGAGAGATGGAAGAGACAACCTCAGACACTGAAGACGCCACGGAAGAAATGGAGACCTCATAGGAAGGGCATATGCCTTCCCCAGATGGGGACCGGGAAATTGCAGATTCACACTTGACTGGGAAGAAAGCAACTATACAAAGCTCAGACTGTTACTGAGCAAACACTGAGAAAAATACTTGGGATTTCCATTCATTCAAACTATAGTTTGTTTGTTCTCTTTAGAAAGGAAAAAAAATCTAGAAATCAAATTTTAAGGCCCTCAATAAAGAATTGGAGCACAACAGTGAGTCCTTTCAGCACCCTGCGTCACATGACAACCATCATGGAGGCTGCATTCTGGGGTGCCTCCCATTTATGGGTCCACAAGGGCAAGTTTGTTAAAGCCCTGACATACATCATTTTATGACTGCATAAAGGAAACAAGACCAAGATTGTTTGCTAATGTGTAGGGTATTATTTTTTAAAGGCTGCTATATTTTAAAATGCTGAAATTTTATTCAGATTAAATTACTCTGATTTAATATTTAAAGATAGCTTTCTGAAACTGGATTTGCTAAAGCCCCAAATGTATACTGCTTAAGCAATGTAAGATTTGTTTGGATATGCAAGGTCATAGGCATGCCTCCTCCTGTTTATGTGGACAGCTCTGGCCCAGCAGTAAGTTTCAAAAATGACTTTGGATGTTGTTGGAAAGGTGTTGAATTTTATGTCTCAAGTATAGTGTGATGGCTATTAAACTTCATTAAAAACAATGAGAGTTATCAACTTTTAAATTTACTATTTAAAATAAAATATTTTATGGAACAAAGCTGTGTATTAACTACTCAACCGATTTCAGACAGACAATGCAGGGTTTGGTGAGAACTTTGAACTGAGTAAATACATCTTCCTTAGCTTAGTGGTGCCTGAAACATTGTGCTTAGAGCACAAGCAGATCAGGGGAACCCATCAAGAGTATCAAACTTAAAAAAAATGTGTGCAGTCTTTACATAATGCCTAAATTTCTTCATTCTTAAAATTACTTCCCAATGGAGAGCTAATTGTGGTCATACTTTCCTAATTTATACAAAGATATAGGGAAAAGAAATACACTAAGCAATTAAGCATGTGTTTAATGTCACGTATTTAATGTGTTTTCAAAGCATCATGAAAAAGAAAATGGCTAATCAATCTCCCACCCATCAGGTTTCTCTACGTAGCCCCCGGGTAGACAACAACTTGCAGTCTGCCTGCATCAGAATCCTGGGATTACAGGTATGGGCCACTACACCTATACAATGACATCTCTTAATGGCAATCACCAAGTAATGTGAATAACTTTGATATGGCCTCTGAAACCTTTTCTTAGATTCAGACTGAAGTAGGTTTCAGGTAGTCCCGTTTCTGCAATAAAGAACACAGTTTGCATTAGGTAAGTCAGTGAATGCTGGTAGCTGGGCTTCAACCTAATCATCCCGTGAGTTATAGGATGACTGGCAAAGTTGGTTAGAAGAGGAACCTTACGTTTCTTTTCTCAACCCAAATTCAATGTTCGGGTGATGGGTTTCATTGGGGCGTTTAAAACATATCTGACATCTGACCTTGTTTTTATTCAGCCCCTCCTCCTTCAGTACTGATTCTGTTCCTAAAGGTGCTGTGTCTCTGGGCTTTGTATTCAGTATAACATGGCATTTATAAACTCCGTATTTCATGATTCCTGACAAAATGGACTCTTAGTTGACAGTGATGACTGAAGGAATCAGATGATTAAAAAATTACAGAGAATTGGACATTACAGCCATACATCACACTGGCATTGTCTTTTACTTGAATGATTAGCACATCTAGATTCTGTTTACTGAGAACATGATAGCCCGGAAGTTGGCAGCCAAGGAGTCTGCCATGATGACGACAGTGCCAGGATAAGGAAAATATTTGGTAGATCCCCAAACAGATTCCATTTCCAGATAACGAACGATCGCACACATACACAAGTGGGCACCAGCACACACGCTCCCAGCAAGTGTTTCAGAACACATTATGCATTGTCTTCTGAGACAATTTGAATTTGTACAGCCTGCAGCTTTTCTCCAGGAAGCCTGGGAGTCTTCTAACTGATCACTCTATTCCGAGCAGTACAATGCATCCCCCAATGACGATGACAAGAGGATAGATTCTATTTTAGGAGATCCCACAGCAAGTTTGAAATTCATTCCATCATTTCATTATTAGCACTTTCACCTAAGAAAGAACCCATCCCTAATACAGACATTCCACATGCCAACTTGAATTTATACTTTTTCTTGAGTACAGATGCAGAGAGAGAAATTGTTTTTGTCTGAATTAGAACAATGCATATTCAATGTTGAATTTATCTTCTACTCCAATAATAACTTCATCTTCTTCAACAAGCTGTACAGAGCTGCTCATACCTGCTTCCTAGTTTTACATTTTCATTTTCCACCCATTACTTATCTTTGTAGAATTGTTTTGAATCCTTTCCTGTTGCTTTCAGTCTTTCTCATCAGCTGAGCAATTTCAGCTCAGATACAAGGTTTTCATTGAAGGGCAGTAAACTACTGAAATCAAACCATTGTTCTAGACTGTGTATCATGCCCATACTTTTTATTCATCTGGAAACTTTTTTGTTTATAAAACACTGTCACCAAATGAACAAGTGTCAGATGATGCTCCTTCTATCTGCTGTGTGCATTATTAGTGCATGGCTGCCTTCCCTTTACTATATATTTATATGTCTTGTTGAGTCTTCCAGGCTTGCAATTCAATATTTGCCCTCCAATTGGAATCATTCTAGGTTGTTGTGGTGCCTTCTGAATTGATTTATTGTTTGTTGGTTCTGAGATCACCTCCTTTTCATACTAGGGTGAACCAGTTTAACCAGTAGTAGAGGTAACCCACAGCTGAGTTCATGGACAGTCAGCCTTTCAAGCTGTGGGCACCATGGCTGGCTGAGTTGAGTTCAGGACTCAAGCAGTCTGCTCTGTTGTTTTAGCAGAGTAACACTATTCTGGGCTGGCAAAGCTGAGGGTCCAGGCTAGCCTGAAACTACCGGTGGTTTCCTTTCCTGGTTCTGGTAGGAAGTCTATCTAATAATGAAAGTAACAAAGACTCCAGAAAGCAGAGGCCGGGTGAGGCTATCTCCCGAGGAAATCTTTTGTATCCTGGGTCTCCTAAAACTTACCCTACTCTGAGGGATTTATTGCAGAGTATGTATTTCTTACACTAGTTTGAGTTACATTTTTGTCGACTTCATTTTGAATTCTCAGAAAAGATGATTCTCATGGCTTCTTTCTTAATCCCCTGAAATAACATATGTATTGGGGACATCAGGCTCAATAAATATTTAACATGCTTGAGTATTAACTATCCAGTCAGAATGCCTATGGGTAATAAGGAAATACAAGTACAAAAAAGGACAGACACCTCACTAGAATGAACAAAAGGGCATTCATCAATAAGGACACTATGTCCAAATTTAAATTGCACAGTGATTGAAAATAATCACACAGGTCAGAACGTTTCAGATATGTCTCAACTCCCTTGCACTGTCATGAAGATTAAATCCTGTAGTTCTTGCTTCTCCGACCTTCCAGTAGTTTGCAGCCTTGTAGTCTGTCCAATAACACAGTGATCCCTCATTCAATAGGGCCTTTCTTCCACAGGACACTGGATTTCTTATCCAAGTTAACTCCTACTATGCTGTGAGGCCTTGTTTCAGAATGCCATTTCCTCCCGGACACGTCGTTTGATTTCCCAAGAAAGACCAGGAGCAGAAGGGCTCAAGCCGATGGGGGATGAGGGACCAAGGGAACGCTAACAAAATGAAATGTGTATGAAGAAGCTTCGTGGGAACCTAGGGTCTTGTAATCCAAGTTCAAAACACAAAATAAGGGATACAGAACACTTGTGATATAAAAGAACAGGACAGAATGCTGGGAACTGGGGAACTGAGCAGGGGTGGGGACCAAGGGAGTGGAGGAAAGGAGAGGTGTGTGGGGGGGACTGAGACAACCTAAGCTAGGGGTGTACAAGGGAACCTTCTGAAGCTCCATTAGTTTATAAGCTAATTAAAAACTTAACAAAAACTGCAAGGGGAATCTGAATAGAGGCAATAGAGGCACCCCACCGAACAATACTCCTCCCAGAGGACTTAGGTTATTATATAAGAGTTTCAGTGCTGTGCACAGGGAGGCCCCAAAGGCAACACAACAACACCCGATATCGCTGTCCCTCTCCGCTGTCCACCATAACTAGATGATAGGACCTGTTGCTAAAGACACCGTTCACTTGCATACAGGACAGAGAAATGAGCTTGCTCGCTGATTTCATTGTGCCAGGTGTTGCTATTGCAGGCTGATAAAGGAGAAAAGACATCAATGGCCTTACCCAGTGCTATAACCCTGACCTAAAAGGCAAGATGGACCTACTGGTACAACAGAGGCAAAATGTTTATGGTGGTAATAACTCACTCTCTTGATTGGATCTGCAACCTATCCATAAGAGGAAATTCATGTCTGTTACTGTAACCATGGTCAAAACTCATGCCTAGGGAAACCATAGGTACTAGTGGATGCTACTAATGTTTTGCTAAATGGATGTGTCAAACTGCCTTCCAGATATTCATGTTTCTACCCATAGACCTGTGCTGCTCCCAACCTTGTTCTGAGAAGCTTCATCTGCAGTGGGCAGTGGTTACTAGGACATGAGAACCAGTCACGATGCCGGCAGCAAGCCCCCCATGGGTGTTCCTGGATAGGCCTTTCAGAGGTAAACAGTGGACGTTAAAAGGAAGAAAAGGTAAAACTAAAGAGAAGTTATTATTATTGTTATTATTTTCAAATGAATGTTGACTGACCACCCCCACACACTCACTTCCTCCACTCCTGTTTAATTCTCTAATTCCCAATATTCTATCCTATTCTTTTATGTTACAAATATTCTGTATCCCTTATTTTGATTTTTGAACTTGGATTACAATGTCATAGGTTTCCAAGAAGCTTCTTCATGCAGTAAGAGCTGCTGAGGACATGGGGGTGGGCAGAGAAGAGGACATGGGAGGGACTAGGGGACAATTAAGAAAGGACAGACTGCAAAATGAAAGGTCAGGGTAGAAGAGAACTATTGACCAAGACTGTCAGCATGATGCAGCTGCTATCTCAAGCCCCATCTCGTGACCTTTAAAAGTTTCAAGGTCAAACAAAACACAAAGCACATTGTTTCGTCAGCTCCCCACCCTGACCTGTGCCAGGAGACCTTTGAAGAACACAAAAAATTAGAAAGAGTGTGTGTTTTGTTCCTGTGTCTAAGGCACAGAGGGGAGCATCTTCCAGAAGCTGGAGGGTAAACAGAATAGGAGAGAAGAAGAGGATGAACAGGAGGGCACAAGCTGCCTCAGAGACACTGTGCGGACCCTCTTCCTGTCCTTCCCGTGACTGGGAATCACACCAAGCTTGCAGAGCGCTAAGGCATGAAGGACATGATAACAAAAGCTTAAGAAGGCAATTGTTCTGGAGACACATTAACGGATGCTAACCACCAGGACACACCACCCACGTGAGCCTCCTCTTTTCCAGTATGGGAAAACCTTGCCTTGTCATGCCCTTAAAGATATTTCCCATGAGTCAGTATTATGCAAATTATAACCGGAATATGGCTGTAAGACAAACCTTGTTGAACTGAAATTTGATGTTTCTACCTAGACTGATCTTGCCTGGTTTTCACAAGCTTCAACAAGTTTTAGGTAACCTCTTGGTTTACCTTAGATTTGGTATTCAGCTACACCTTGGAAGATTTAGAGAATATAAAACAACTATAATTTGATATTAGCACCCAACCAAACATGAAATATAAAGTAAAAAAAAATGAGTATCTAACAAACCTGTGGTCAGTTGGGAATGTTGATGTGACAAACTATTCTTTTGTATAAAACTATGGAAATATTTGGTGGCAAGAAATAAAAATAAAGTAAATTTTAAATGAACCATGTATAAGGTGGTATCACAAATATGAAACAATATAAGTAATTTTGAATGGTGGTAAATGTAAAAGTGTGAAGAATAAGGTGACATTTACCAATGTGAAAATCATTTTCTACTTTTCAGAAACTGATTGATCAAGTTAATGAAACAAAAATTTAGTAAGGAAATAAAAGACACACCAAAAACATTTAACTATAACTAACAGAGCAAAAATAAGAACTTATTGATTATTTAACTAACAGTAGTAGAACAAGACAATAATAAAGATAGAAACCAACATTGATAAAATGAAAGGAGCAGACCCAGATGACCCCCAGTTCAACTCTGCATTGCCATGGCTACCACCTCACTCCAAGTAACATCATCTCCTACCACTGTGTTTCAGTTGCCAAATTTTCCCACATCAATGCCATTTCCATTTGGAGCACTAAGTCAAGTGACACCAGTCCTCAGTACAGGCTCAGGATTGCCTGGGACATAGTTCTGTGCCCTTCTCCTCCTCTTCCGCTCACCGTGCACAGGCTGCTCTTACCTCTTGCCGTCCTCAGACACACTCAGCATGCTTTTGCTTAGGACTTTTGCACTCTGACAGGAAGATTACTTCCAAGATACCTAACATGGCTAGTGTTCTCACTTCCTTTAAATCTGTTCAAATCTCATTTCTCAATGATAACTCTTGTGTGTGTCCTGAAGCAGGCCCTCACCTTGATCCATTTACTATCTTACTTTTGCCCCATGTAATTAATTCATTTTCATATTTGTGTTTTCTTTCTCAATGCCTTGTAAATGGTGTAAGACCAGGGATCTTGGGTTTGTTTATTTTTTTCTCTTGTCCCCCCTCTCTCCTTCCAACTACATAGAATACAATCTGTCATTTGCCTGCTCAAGTTTTTGATTACATGAAAGAAATGTAATTGTTTATAGAGCTGCTTCTTTGCTAGCAAAACATTAAGTATCCTTGGTATTATTGACTGTTAAAAAAAACAAATTGCAAAAAGTAACATTAAGAACAGAAAGGGAGTATTACCTTAGCCATAAAAATAATATGAATTATGTTATGCCAATGAATTTGAATACTTGGTGAAATAAAATATTTCTATAAAAGACTTCAAGTGACTCAATAAGAAAAAAGAAAACAAAACTAGATTTTTTTAGAAAATGACATAGAAAAAAAAAACTATGTCATTAAAGAAATTATAGCAAAAATCTGCTCCATATCCAGAGAGTGAGTACGATCTGGCAGGCAAACACTGTGAAAACCTTATGTAACTAATAAAAATTGTTTAAGATGCTTTTACAAGTCTTCAGCATCTCTCTTCTTGGTGCTACCACAATTGTATATCAAAATACCAAAAATGCCTGGGATAGAAGCATTCATAAACAAATCATTCCTATGGTTAATATCCTGATATTAGTAATCAGAATCCAAGCATACACTCGCATTTATTGAAAGATTTCAAAGATCATTTATTCTTAGGGTAGCTATCAATATAATATGAGCATTAACATATTAAAGTTAGTCATAATAAGACAATTCCAAGAGCAGGCTGGTGTAGGGAGAATCTAGTCAAATAAAAGGAAGATTCTGTCCATGTGTGGATGGGAACCTTAGCACCCGACACATCAATGTGGAAATACTACTTGGCAAGTGCTGGTGAAGAAATCTCTTTTGGAAAACAGATTCCCATTTGACAACTGTTCACAAACTATATTTCCAATGATAACTTGTCTGAGAATGAAAAGTAAAGCTTTAAACATTTTTGAAAGGGACTATAAATGTTTACAACATTGGAATGGATGATTTCTTAATCAAGCTTTAAGAATAACATTGGTTACTATGACGGTGTTAAACGTAACACAGATAATACTTTAGAAGAACTTAAAGGACAAGAGAGACTACAAACGCACATGTGAAACAGATAACTGACAAGTGGTCACACTCGTTAAAGAAAGATAAACGTATAAATCAGTAAAAGAAAAAAAATCTATCAGAGAAAGAGCAGCTGTGGGAAGCAACAGGAGCCACATGTTAGTGAAGCTGTGGGGACAGGCTTCTATGTGGACGGTTGGGATAAGTCACTGCAACCATTGTCCAGAGGAACTTGACAGTCTCCACTGCTTATGGTGTCTCTGTGTGAGATACAGCAATTTCCTTGTTCCTTACATGATCTGGAAAACTGCACATAGCATTTTGCAGTGTGGTTATTCAATCATTGTCTCTAACTACAAAATTTTCAGAAAAAAAACCTCTATGTATCTGCTTTTAGCTAATAAATGAGAGTAGTGTCTGCTTTGCATTCAGATTTGGGCACAGATAGCAGTTGGTGTGAATTAATGGTAAACGTATTTCTTGGAATTTCTAAAATATTTTTTGACTACTCAATAAAGGGTATGTAAACACACCTAAATTTATACTCAATATAGCTTATGAGGAAGACTAAAATGGGTAAGAAAGATAAACAGCAATCTATGTAACATGCAGCACTATCATGGAGGCTTGA
Source organism: Peromyscus attwateri (assembly GCA_902168425.1). NCBI lineage: Eukaryota > Metazoa > Chordata > Mammalia > Rodentia > Cricetidae > Peromyscus > Peromyscus attwateri. The sequence goes on along the minus strand of CABHPP010139913.1, from coordinate 12,472 downwards.
AAAGTCTAATTTAGTTTTCACTATTGGCCTTTGGCTCAGGTTATATTCAGCAAGGTTAGAGATACTTAATCTGGTGTTGGTAAGACATCACCAAGTAGGTTAGGCTTGGTCTTCATGGTAGGCAGGTACGGTCATGTGAAATGAATGTTCTTACCAGGAAGTTTAGAGGTAGGTGTGGGTTAGGTCAAACAGATGGGTATGGAAGAATACCAAACCAGACTTGAGGGTCTCAAAGGTAGCTTGAAGTCTCTGGGAAAAGGAGCCAGAGTCACCAACAAAACAGCAAGCTTTGTGTCTGAGTTTCTACAGATGGCTGGACAGGAAGGAGAAGAGAACAGTGGAACTGGTTCAGGGGTTGGAGTGGGGTCCTTTCTTAAACTAGAGGGCCTCAAGGAGAGTGAAAAGCAGCATTCTTTAGCGCTATTCGTTACACTGAAATCTATCTTTTCTCCTTCTTTAAGTAAGAAACTAAAGCAGAGTAAAGTTGAAATTCATCCATCCATTGGGTTAAAGAATTCCAGCTACACCAAACCAAATCTGAAACAGAGTAGTCAATGGATGGTTTGTGTCCCCTAGCCTACAAAGTCTGCCATTTAACAAATCCTGATCTAGAAAATATTCTATTAGCAACAAAGGAAAGTCTGCAGGCTTGGAAAAGTTTAGAAGCCAGCAGGCTCTACAAAAGGTCAAAGTAAGATTCAGTATTTACACCAGCAGCGCTACTGTCAACAGATTAAACTTACTATTGTACAATACAGGAAAAGCAATGCTCCTTGTTTATCTTTTGTGGCTGTTCACTTTTAGTGCTGCTGTGGGAAAAGAAACTCAAACAATGCTAAGCTTCTCCTTAGTGAAATCCCAACCAAACGTTTTGGACCAATGTATACAGCACAACAACCACAAGGACAGCAACATCAAGCTGTTCCCTCTGCCTCCCCAGTATACTTTCTCAGTCAAGTCCTTCTCAGTTCGTGTTCAGCCCCATGCACAGCCATCTCTCTAGCATACACCTCATTCCCACTTAATGCATGAGCAGACTAGACATAGAATCCTGTAGCTGAAAGTTTTCCCCTGTCCCGCCCGGTCCTGCAGCCACTCAGACCCAAATAAACACACAGGAGCTCATATTACTTACAAACTGTATTGGCCATTAGCTCAGGCCTACCACTGATTAGCTCTTACACTTAAACTCAGCCCATTTCTGTTAATCTATATGTCGCCACATGTTCCGTGGCTTTACCTGTGTGCCATTACATGCTTGCTCCCTGGATGGCAGACTGGTGTCTCCTGCCTCAGCCTTCCTCTTGCTAGAATTCTCCTTGTCTGCTTATCCTGCCTATACTTCCTGCCTGGCTACTGACCAATCAGCATTTTATCAAACCAGTGTACAAAAGCATTATCCCACAGCAGAACTTTCCTCTTGCTGTCCTGCTAGATGTCCATGCTCTGCAAGGGACTTGCCATCCTCCCCAAGCAGAAGATAAACCCACTGTGTCTCAATGGTTTAGGATTACAAATGAACAGACTTTGCGATGCAGGCTCTTCAGGGATTTGATCTATAAGTTTTTAACCAGGGTTTTATGATGAGGTTCAGGAATCTGAGGACTCAATTGTATTTATGTGTACCTGATGCTCAAGAGAGAGTTCTGAGTTTTTATTGGGTTGTCAAAGAGGTTAGCAACCATTATTTAGAACATTGATTGCTTTATGGGTTGGAAATTCAGACCTTAGAGACTGTTCTTTTCCTCGAGTTAGAAGCAGGTAGAAAAAGCACCGATTTCTGGTCTAGTGGATTTCTCATCCTTTCTTTACCACACTGTAAAAGAGGAGATGAGACTGTCTTTATGAGAACATCAGTTCTTATTTATATCTTAATAATTTTAACTGAGACTTACAAGGCTCCATTTCTGTTACATGCCAGACCTTTTGGTACCCTTCAATATTCACTCAGCATGCAGGGCCATCAGATCTGAGCTCAGGAATAAGTATGTTCAATGTGCCAGTCAAACTCCTTAAACCTCTCCCTATCAAGCACTTTCTCTTCCATGATTGAAATCCAAGGAGGTGCCAATCTGAAGTCACACTAAGTGAATGCAAGGCAATAGACACTTACCTCCTGCTTCAGTGTCCAAACCAAGCATTTGACCTGGAAATTTTTCCTTTTTAGATCTTCTGTTTCAATATAAGGGAAGAGAATTTAACCAAAATAGAAAATTATTATTATATAATAAAATGGTAAAGTTAAAAAATAACGGCTCATGGGCTCAGTGGTTCAAACTGCTTACTTCCTTTGCTGAGTATGAGTTGAGTTGCCAGCACCCAGGTCAGGTGACTCAGAACTGCCTGTTACTCTAGCTTCTGTGGATCTGAAGCCTCTGGCCTCTAAGGTGACTGCACTCCCATCCACATCCACATAATTTAAAAAAATGGCTTAACTAATATTTACAAAACCCCAAAGCAGTCAAATGACTTTTGCCTTGTTTCTAAAAAGGCATTATTTTGTGCTCTGTCAAAAATAGTGTGTATTTCATCTGCTGGTATATCATTCTAATTTAAAGTATTTGCAAGTGTTTAATGTTGCTTGTAAGGCATACACATTTCAAGTGTATACACATTTCTGACAGAGCCATAGGGTGATTTACAGCGTTGACCCTAGAGCTGGATTAAAGCCCAGGCAGCAACTTTCCAGCTGTGCGACTTCGTATGCATCTTACGTAACTGCTCTGTGGGTCAGACGTCTCCCTTCTGAAATCTCCCACATGTAACAGCTGATCACAAGGGCGTCTTCTTAAGGCTGACACTTAATAGTGTGCCCTGGAGTAAGCACTGTTGGCTAGCATTTCCCTGGTTATCATCTTACATTGTACCTAACTGATACCATTTTCACCTGTGTCTTGTTGAAAATGTGAGTGCCTGTGTATGCTGAAGTGAGTCTACCACACTCCTCTGTACACAATGCCTTATTCTAGCAGTGTGTTCTTAGATTCAGGACTTCGTTTCGCTGTGGAGAAGCAACTTTGACACAGCACCCTGTGAAGATGTGAGCATTTTCTTATCTCATTTCACCATTAATCACTGCTGATGCCTGCTGTCCCAGGCTGTCCCTGAACTGAGAGTGGAAGTGTGGGGAAAGAGGACACTGCTGACCTAGTCTGCCTGGGGCAGATTTTCCAACAATCAGCTAAGACAACCCATCCTCATAACTTGCTATTCCTTGCTCTCTTGTGGAGAAGATCAAAGATACTATATTTTCAGAGTGGTTATATTTGTTGTTTCAGTTATATGCTCACAAAGGCACGTTTTTTTTTTGCTTTATGTCAAATTGTGTGTTCTTTTTGGCTACTTAGGCATCCATTTTGATAATTTGTGTGAACATGCTTAACTGTCTGGCTAAGTTAAATCATGACTTCAAAATCTTCCTTCTGCTTTAGGTCACATTATTGTTTCTTCAGAATGCCTGCTCCTGAATACCCCTAAATGTATGATTTTTATGTAAATTATTTCCTGCAGTGGGAGAAATCTGGGAGCTGTAATTCAGAACAGTACAGTAAAGTAGAGGAATGTAAAAGAAAAGGAGGGCTATGTAGAGTAAGAGGGACGTGCTGACTCATGGATGGGAGATCTTTTCATCTATTTTCATTTAAATTTTTTCCATAGATTATATTGTGATCATTTTGTCCTCCCTCAGCTCCTTGTAGATGCTCTACACCTCTCTACCCATCCAGTTTTATGGTCTCTCTCTCTCTCTCTCTCTCTCTCTCTCTCTTTCTCTCTCTCCTTTCTTGTTCTAAGGTTTGGGTCAGAGATACTTGCTGTAGGAAACCAACCTCTCTGCCCTACAAAAAGAGCTCAAAAGCTCCAGCTTCTGCAAACCTGGTAGCTGCTGATGGAAAACCCTAGTCTGTAACTCTGGCTCCGTTCCAAGGGAAGTCAGTGGGGAGCCCCAAGGACTGCAGGCAATCTGATGCTTTTCATTTGGTAAAACTTTGCTGCCAAAGCTATTGCATCAAGTTACTGAAATCTTAGTGGATGGAAATTGCCTGAAATGTCATTTATCCTGGTGAGAAATGCAAAGGCCATGCCTCTTACTGAAAGGAAAGATTTAACCTTCTTAGCCTATTATGCAGTAAGTAAAATTCTAAAGCCCATGGAAAGCTCTCTTGGTATAGTTTGGGACCAGTTAATTATATATAAATGTGTATCTTTACCAAACGGAAAGTTTTAGTGGAAAAGTACCTCTCATAATTAAACACATTCAGGGACATTAGAGTTTTACTTTCTGTGTTTTTTTTTTTTTTGGTTTTTTTGAGACAGGGTTTCTCTGTGTAGCTTTGCGCCTTTCCTGGAGCTCACTTGGTAGCCCAGGCTGGCCTCGAACTCACAGAGATCCACCTGCCTCTGCCTCCCGAGTGCTGGGATTAAAGGCGTGCGCCACAACCGCCCGGCAGTACTTTCTGTGTTTTAATCATTGTATGTAGCATATTGTTTAAATGTGTGTTCAATCGAGCACTGATTTTAGCTAAGGCTCAGGAAGGAAACAAAGCATTGATGCCTTATAGAAGATGTGCCGAGCAGTTTAATGTGTTCAGACCTTCCATGTCAGTAGGGTAAGGACAGTGGTTGATATAAAAATTCCTGTAGTGCAAATTCTAACTGCTCTTAATAATAAAAAGCTGGAGTCAGATATAGGGATAAATGCTGAGAGATCAGAGGAGTAAAGGAACAGCCCTTCGGGGTTGTTAATCAAGTCGCTTCCATTTCTAGAAGAAGGTATTATTTATTAATATTCGCTCTATTGTCTTGTGGGCTGAGAATGGACAGATCTTCAGTTTAGTGTTCTTCTCCTCCAGTGTGGGACCACTGACCCCTTGACAAGGCTGGAAGCGCACTGGAGGCAATGACTACAATCATCAAGGAACTCAACCAGAGCAGACTAAGAGTCACTCCAGGTCTGTGTGTTTGGAGACTAGGAACCCAGTGCTTGCGTGTGTTGACGTACATTGGGAAGGGGTGGGGGCATTCTCATACCTGAGCCTTAAGCGGTATGCTCACAAATTGCTTTAGGGATCACCTATGCATCAGCATTAGTTTTAAAACTTTCCATGTGATCTGATGTGTTGCTAAAGTTGAGAAGGACTGGCTGTATAAATGAATATCAAAAAAGGGTGAACTTTATTTCGCAAAGTCTGATCATGGGAAAGCACTATATATTATTAGGTTTAGGCCATTAAATATTTTTCAAACATCTTTGAACTTCTATTAGTTTTGTTACTATGCATTTTCCAAAACTAGGGAATAGAACCAGCTCTAACAGCCTTCTCATGCTTGGAGAAAGCACTTTTAGAATTCTGGACCCCTGCTCACCAACACACCCCTGCAGCCTGCAGTGGCCCAAGATCCTTTGGTATTATGAGACAAAAGTTGTGCAAAGAAAGATATGTGACCTATAATTCCATACTGGATACTAGAGAACATTTCCAAAAATGTCTTTCATTCAATATTCTGGCAACGAGACCCCAAGCCATTCAGGCAAATGAACCCTGATTCAAAACCCTAACAAAAGGCAGGAAGAGAGTCCCTAGATGTTTAGTTGGAAAGTGTAGTGACTTTGTCTCTGCCGTCACATCTCTGCTTCCCTTCCCTTGCTACGGGGCACACTCTTATGTCCTTCCTCTGTCACTTCCTGTATCACAGGGTCTCATCTCTAATTCACTGTGGACACCTGTGATCACGCTTCATGCTCAGAGTATACACAGATCCTATTAAACTTAGTCACATATAGTTCAGTGTTTTAAATTATTAGGGTGTTTTAATATTTAAAACATAAAATAAAATCCATCATTTGCAAAAGTTCACATATACCTTGTTTATAAGGAAGGTTTCTACATAAACATCAATTCTCCTTTAAGTCATTTATCCTTAAGTTACCCTGTAGAATTTTCAATCAGATACAAACCAGTTATTCCTATTTTAAGTGATATAAAAGGAAGTAAGACCGGAAATAACGGACAACTTAAAAATTATAAAAATATCAATAGGCCCCCAAATTTGTTTTCAAAGGTCCCAGGATTTCACAATGGAATTTAATTATTGTTTAGCTCTTTTGTTTTCTTTAAATGTGGTATCTTAAATAGTATTATGAGAAGCTTCAGGCTAAAACTATTAACTGTGAGCCTGTTGGAGCAAACACATCTCTCACATTAAGGGAAACTAAATTACTATACCCATCTGGAAAAAGATGTTTCCCCAGGAGTAAGCAGGCTTACCCATGGCCCAATTTTAGTTGCTCCCAAGTGGGGGCTGTGTTTGCCAAATGTGCAGGGTAGAGATAAAAGCAGGGATTGTGAGCCTGTAGCAGGTGTTTGTCTGTTCAAGTAAATACAGGCCAAGCAAACACTTAGATGTTTGTGTTTAGCCTTGATTACAGGGTTTACACATATAAAAATAGAAATATTTTCAATACTAAGAAAATAGTTGAAGCATCCCCCAAACCTTAAAGTACATGGGAAGACCTGATTTTATGTCCCCCAAATCAAATCTGAAGCAGACTTGAACTCCAGAATGTCATTGATTCAGATGCAGGTCTGACCATGCCTGTTATCTACACACTACTCCTAAAATAAACCACCTGTTCACCTGGGTATATTCTGAAAAGCCAGGGCAAGGTCCATCACAGTCTGCAGCACACAGGATGCAATGGTTTGTGGGGTTTTCACATCACTTCTACTTGCTGGCTTCTTTCAGAATAACTGGAGGATTCATCCTATGGCAAGCTTCCTTAGTAACATGGAAGGTGATGAACTAGACGAGGAGCATTCCATGACATGTGTAATAAGTGGCCTCCATTTTGTGTGGTTTTAATTAGGTCTCGCATGCATTTATGGGCAAAGAAATTATTAGTCTCAGCTTTGATTTCTCCACCAAACATAAATAAAGCTGAGCTCATTAAATCATTTGATCTGTTTCCAGGCACTCAAGTTGGATTTTCTGTGTTTAACTCTGTAAATACAGCATCATAACATCAAGGAAGGAGAGTAGGCTTCAGTTAGATTTCAAGACATATCTTATTATTGGTAAGTAAAACTCATCACTTTGTGGCTTTATATTATAGAGCTTCAAAATACTGGCTGTGAGGATGGTTACTGACATTGTTAAAATCGGGCCAAAATGAGATTGGATAAAACACTTTCCCTTGTGTCCGTGTCCCAACAGTATGTTTAGAGAGTTAAATAACTACTTGAAGTGACCCAAACCATTGATTTGGATTTGTTTCTGCCACAGGAAGAAAACTGCACTAAATTTGCATCAAAACTTGAAAGTTTATAAAACGTTCTCAAAACAAACAGAAAAAGCAAATTTCATTTCTGTGACTAGTAGACTAAGGATAATTAAGCTTCAAGTATTAAAGTTTGACCTACTTCTAACCAAGTGACATCTACAGAAATATTTCTTTGATATGACTTATAATTCAAGTTGAGAATGAACTAGCTTACGCTAAAAGTCGGTGCATGTTAAATAATACTTCAAAAATTCAGGTGTCGAGGCAGTGGTGTTCAATATCCTTTCCAATTCCTCCTGCTGCTCCATCTTCCTTCCGAGGGTCTGCCTAGTGTCTCAATCCCTGTCAAGCTTCTAGACCTGCAGATTCAGGTGCCTGCAGATGCTCTGGCTTTAAGGCCTTCATGACGGATGTGCACAATAGCAGTCCGTCTTTACACGTACTTAGCTCTGTTCCACAGTCTGCAAATGCCCAGATAGATTCCAGGAAATGGAGTGAGGGAAAAACAGTCTCGGTCCAAAGCACAGGCCTGACAGTGCCATTTCTAAGTTACATAACCTAACCCATCACTGCAGTCCCCATCTCTACTTTTCACTGGCAGATATAGAAAAGTAAGAGTTCCCTCACTGAGGGATTGAAGTGGCACAATGTGCAAGAACGTACTTTCTAAAACGGGAAGTGAAATGCGCTTGTGAGTTTTCACTTCTCTAGTGACCTCCTGAGCACATGATGAAAGCCAGTGAGTGTGTCAGTATTGAGAAAGTCACGTAGTTTCGGGGACTGAGAAGTGCAAGTGGACACTGTAGGCTCACAGTCAGCTTGTGAAAGCTCATGCCAACAGCAGGATGAAAGCAATGGCAACTGAGGCTTGCCTGGAAAAGAGACAGTGGAGTGGCGTCATCACGACCACGGGGGAGACACTGTGATAACCTTGCGGTGGTTACAAGGCACATAAATTTGTATTACAATCATATTTACTTTACAGTGTTTTAAAGACATGGTACATACTTTCATTACCAAGGTACTGATGACCAGATACTTGGTGAGGATTTTTAAGATTTTGGCTGCTCAAATTATAATTATACGTGGAGAAAGAACAGGAGGTCTAGGGGGTTAGAAAAGGGATAGGCCAAAGGGAATATCCAGACAAATGAATGAGGAGATGTTCTGTGACATAAGGGTAGATCTAATAATCACAACAAAAGTGAACAGCAAGCAACTGGCAGACTAAATAAAAAATTCATTTTTAAGGAACATGTGTCTAGACACGTGTTTTTTTTTTTTTTTTTTTTTTTTTCCATAAACCATTTTGTTTGATTGGCATCCTTTACTGGGAATCCTAGTTACAATCAATCATAAAGTTACCAGACTCCTATGAAAATAGGGGACCTTTGGCATGACATCCAATCTCCTTACACAGAAATGAAATAACTTGAGTGCTACCACTGGATACTCTTTAACCCCTGAAGATGCACATGCTGGAAGCTAGTACGAAGTGCAGTGGAGCCCCTAAGAGGTGATAGCTAGGAGAGGATAATTAGGGACCCTCACCTCATGAGAGGTTAATGCTCTGAGGGGGGGGGGGGGCGGTTAGTTCTTAAAAGAATGGGCTGTTCCAGCTACCCTGGGCTCAGGCTCCTTCTACACATGTCTGCATGTGGATCCATCTCTGCTTCTCTATGTTGTAACATAGCCAGAGGTGCTTGTCAGGGTAATAGTGCTATGTTGCAAGAACTGTGGGCCAACTAAACCTTTTAACATCGTAAATTACCCAGACTCAGGGATTCTGTTATAGCAATGTAAACTAAGACACTGGGGAAATTAATGGCATAAATATTCAAGCCACTAAACCTGTTACTATGTAGCCAATGACACAAAAGAACTGTCATGGCGGGATATTGACTCAAAGCACAACTTTCACTGAGGACTTTCGTTGGGAACTCTGGGAATGAGAATGTAAGGATCAGAAGCTGCAACCATCCCCATTCCGATGTCGCCTGCTGCCATCCTGAGGAAAGCAACGTACAGAAACGAAGTGGAGGAATTCATGACTTTGGCCACACTAAGATAAGTCACAGCGCAGTGACATCTTGAACTTGCAAGTTTAGCAATGACTGAAACCAGCCATTCACAACAAAACTACTGACGATTAAAGCTTAAGCAATGCCAGCTCAGGTTGGATTTCTGGCATCCACGTTCACAAGAACACTACGCAATTGATTGCTTCACTAATCTGAAGACACTCAGAACTGGCATAAATGTGCTGTGAAAGACTGCTTTGTATGGGAATTCCTGTGATTCTTTCATAAGATGGTTAAGATTAACTTCTTAGTGCATTTGTAGGAGTAAATGGTTGTGTTTTCCCCTTAATTGATTTAGCAACAAATGTAGTAGGAAAGACTTATAAATGTATCCTCTTCAGAAGGGTAAAAGCTTCCTTTCACACTTAAGAACCCAAATTAAACATGCTGAGGTTGAGACATCGAGTACCGCAAGCTTCCACTTTTCTTCACACACCTCTTCTGGGCTGCCCCAAACACCAGCCTCCAACTGTGCCGCCATCTCCACTTCCATCTTGGGTTCTCTGGTGGCACAGCCCATAGAAGGAGCTCTCTCTGTTCTTCTGAACAAGTACTGTTTACGGTGCTATTACCACTAACGATTTAGTTTGACTGACCGACAGAAGGAGAACTTTAGGTTTTCAGGTGCAGTTTTCAAACCCCAAATTGCATTAGAATTCTCTGATGATTTCCTCAGACTTGAGAAATCAGACCCTCTGGAGAGGGATCCAAAAATCAGAATTTACAATTGAAGTCAGTCCCAGGAAAACCACACATTGCCAACCATCTCAAGGGTCATTTCACATCCAAAGTACATATTTACCTGTGTTGTCTAAATCCAGTGAAGGACAATTGACACTTCTAGGGTATGTCTACAACTTGATGCTTTTGTTATAATATCTTTTTTTTTTTTAAATCAAGAACCCTATAAGTAAAAGGAATATCCAATAATTACCGCAGCTGATTGCTTTGTCTGCCATCACCTGTGCGCACGCCCCAGCAGGACCGACTGCTGTGACTCGGCTGAAGTGGAGCACAACATGACCACACTAGAGCAGCTTCTACACAGAGACACACACAGTCAGAGACACCGTTCAGTTCGGAAATCCATCATGCTATCGTGCGAGTATTTATTTTTTTCCCCTCTAATTTTGACATAGAACCACAGAGGAGTAGCTATTTTCCTTTCCATGGAACATACTTTTTCCTTCCATAGGGCACACTTTGCAATCCATATGGTTTGATAGTTAGGTCAACGCACACAGAGAGAGAACTCTTCATGATAAAAGTTCATCATAGACGACAGTTTAGCAAGTCTTTGTGACAAACAAGGCTCCTCACAAGTCACACACACACACACACACACACACACACACACACACACACACACGTCCACTGTGTAAGGCGCATTTGTGGTGTTTGAATTTGTATATCACTTCCCAGGGAATGACAGGTGGTACTACACCCAATCAAACTTTCCAAAAGAGCCTTCATGGTGATATCTTACATCATGCCCTGAATATGCCAAGGACTTGCAATCACACTACAGTCTAAAGTGACACCAACCCCTCTGCCCTGTTTGCTCTCTCATTAGCATCTCTTTACCCCTCCCTGTCACCAGGGCTAATCTCAAGAACCACTTGCAATACAGTAGCTCCAGTGTCTACCAGTGAGTACATCGAAGGGGCTTCAAAACACCAAGTAAAGGACTGAGCAAACTAACGAATGAAGAGATGAACTGATCACGTGTGTTTAGCTGATCATGTTCATGCCATCTTTAATCAGTCTACCTATGCAAGCTGGAGTGGGTGAGAATGGGTTCTTGTTTGCACCATTTCCTACAGAATACCAAAAATTCACCAATCTGGTCATTTGAGGCTGAGATTTGGTGCCTGTTTATTATCTTTTTTTCAATAATCCAAGGAAAAGGAACACCCAGAGTTTCATCTGCCCAGTCCAGAATGTCCAGAGTACGGTGATATTTTATTTGTGCTGAAATGTGATTTTATTCGTATGTTAATAAATAAAGTTGCCTGGGGATAAGAGCTAAGAGCAAGCCATTAAGCAGAAGTCCGGTGGTGGTAGCACACACCCTTAATCCAATCACATGGCAGGCAGAGTCTCTGTGTGGTCAAGGACACAGCCAAGCATGGTGACATGAACTTTTAATCCCAGTACCAACCATAGAGACCTGGAGGTCTGTATAGACAGGCAGTGACAAGGAAGTCATGTGGCTGGGCTTAGAGACAATGAGAAGGCAGAACAGAAAGGCAATAAGAAGACAGGTCAGACATTAGAATCTCTCTCAGGGGAAGCAACGGCAGCGAGTGGTAAGCTAAAGGGAGTCGTGGCTCTTGCTCTGATCTCTTAGGCTTTAACTCTGTAGTTGGCTCCGTGTTTCTTATTTACTAAGACTGTTTAGAATTTCATCTACATCAGAGGCTTTCCCTTCTCTAGTCAGCAACCAGCCTAACAGGAAATGTACTCAGAAAGGAAGGCCAAAAGAGAGATTTGGGGGTAAGAAAAGGAATTTTTCTCTGTGTTCAAGTGAGTGCCTGTGTGCAGAGCTGAGTGGGAATGAGTGCTTAGGTGGGACCAGACTGCAGATGAACAGGAACCCTTTGGAAGAGTCTAATCAACTTCACAATACCGGGACTCAATATAAATAGATATAATAACATCTTCAATAAGTCAACAGTTTGTTGTTGTTGATGTTGTGGAGACAAGGCACAGCTGTCATCAACCAATTTGTCCTCTAAAGACTTTTACACACACACGCGCGCGCACACACACACACACACACACACACACACACACAGAGAGAGAGAGAGAGAGAGAGAGAGAGAGAGAGAGAGAGAGAGAGAGAGAGACAGACAGACAGACAGAGACAGAGCGAGTTTACACATCTATGAATATAATTTACCCCAGACACCATATCATGCTGGAATCAATCACTTCTTGTTTTCTATTATTTCCTGGTAGTGATGGCAAGTTTTATATAAACAACACAAGCTAGAGTTATCTGAAAAGGGGAAGGAACTTCAATCGAGAAAATGTTTCCATGAGATCTGGCTGTAAGGCATTTTCTTAATCAGTGATTGATGGGGGAGGCTCAGGCCATTGTGGGTGGTGT
>CABHPP010139912.1:0-41621 GCA_902168425.1 Peromyscus attwateri | reverse complement strand
TCCATGTTGGGCACCAAATATAACAGAACTTTCTTTGGACTGCCAGCCCCAGAATAATGACATGGAGACTTTTTATTAATTATGAAAACTTGACCTTAGCTTAAGCTTGTTCCCAACTAGCTCTTAAAACTTAAATTAACCCATTTATATTAATCTATGTTCTACCACATGGCTTATTACCTTTCCTCAGTATTTTACATCTGACTTCCTCCACGTCTCCCACCTCAGATTCTTCCCAGAGTTATTAGTTCTGCCTGGAAGTCCCGCCTATCCTCTTCTGCCTAGCTAATGGCTGTTCAGACCTTTATTAAACCAATCAGAAGGTGCCTTAGGCAGGCAAGAAAGGACAGACACATCCTCACACAGTGTGGTCAAATATCCTCCAACAAAACTTCTCCTTGCAAGAGACAGAGACTACTATAAAAAATTATAACCAATCAAAATGCAGAGGTGTGGAGCCCAGTCCCAAAGGACACATCTACAAAACACTCCTGTTCCTAGAGCTCAGGGAACACTGTGAAAGAGGCAGCAGAAAAATTCTGAGTCAAGAGATCAAGGAGTTTTCTGTGAGCTTGTGTCTTCTAGTAATATCAGAAGTTATACCCATGCAGTCTCACCAACATGACTATTTAAATATGATCAGAACAAAGACAACGATAAACATGCCAAAGGGAATAGCGAAAAGTCCACAGTGCCTCAACCCTTCACAAAAAACTACAGGCAACTAAGGAATGCTGAGAGTGGGAGAAATTGTCTTCCTCAGGAAAGAGCACATCAACTGGTTATCCAGTAAAAATGGTCATCCCTAAAAACACACATACAAGCAATATTATACAGACTGAGCAGGTTATATGTAGAAATATATGTGTGTGCATAATATATAGCATATGTGCATAATAACAATGAATGGAAAAAGAGGTCATGAATTTGAAAAAGAGCAAGAATGGGCATATGAGAATGTTTGAAGGGATAAAAGGGAAGGGAGAAATGCTAAAAGTATATTATAATCTCAAAAATAAATATGAACAAATATATATCTCTTACAGATGCTTAACGAGAGCATCATATTAGAGAAGAAGAAATAAATGTTAATATTCTTGGTAAACTCTTTCTCCTACTTTAAGTAAGTATAAATAAGAGAAAGAGCACAAATGTAGTCAAATGAGCATTCCAGGATCTTGGTAATGGGTAAAATGAGTGCTCTATACACTATTTTTCAACTTTTCTGAAAGTGTGATATTGTTAAGATAAATGAAGGTGGATTAACTTTTTAAATTATGATAAATATTCAGAGCACTGTAATAATTTGCTCTATTATATCAAGAGCATCTAGACTCATCTTTTAAATCAAATTGTGTATTCTTTTGCTTACAGTTTTTAATAAAGTAATAACAATTAAAACAGCCATGGTAGTTCTTAGCAGTCACAATATGTTAATGTAAGTATATTGTTCTTTATTACAGACAAAAAACAGTTGTACAGCAAATCCAGTTCTCTTCTAGGCTCTTAACATTGCATTGCTGATATCTGGTTTTCTGATATTATTATGGGCCCAGCAGAGGAGCCCAGCATGGTTATGTAAGTGTCTTGGCTCTTTTATTCTTCCTGCTTGATCTTCAGAGCCAAGGCATTCTTCCAAATCTGCAATGGATTATATCTAATGTGCATGTGAAGCAAGATTACCGTCCCAAACTAATTAGCATTGAGCATGTTTCCTATCATCCCATCAGCAACAAGCATAAAGTGAGCCTGGCATTGATTGCAGAACTCTTGCTCTTCCTAGACCAGAAAATCCAGGAACTTCAAGAAAGAGAAAAGGAATGAAGGGGAGAGGAGTGAAAAGGGGCAAAGTGAGGAAAGAAAAGAAGAAGAGAATGAGAAGGGACAAGAGGGAGAGAACAGAGAGGGAGAAAAAGGGGGAAGTAGATGAAAGAAAATGAAAAGAGGTTGTGTATGATGATACCATAATCCTAGCACCTGAGAAGCAGAGGCAGGAGCTTTGCTTTAACTTTGAGGCCAGCCATGGCTACACAGTGAGACCCTGTCTCAAGAAATTTCAACTGTAGCAAGCTTTCTTGTCGGACTATCTTTGGACAGCCAGCCTGCAAATAACGACCCAGAGGCTTGTTATTAATTATGAAAGCTTGGCTATACTTTAGGCTTTTTCCCAACTAGTTCTTATAACTTAATTAACCCACTTTTTATGGGTTAAAAATTGTGCCACATTCTGCCACGTGGCTCAGTTACCTCTTCTCAGTATGGCACATCTGACTTGCTGCAAGTCTGCTGGTGAAATCTGTATGCCTAGATTCCTCCTCCCAGTTTCTCTTTCTCTGCCTGGAAGTCCCGCCTAGTCTCTCCTGCCTTGCTATTGGCCATTTAGCTCTTTATTCAACCAATCAGAAGGTGACTTAGGCAAAGACACATATTTACAGTGTAAACAAATATTCTGCAACAATTAATAAAAGAAAAAAGACTATAAACATCTTTTAGGACCTCTTTCAAGACTATGAAATTCTGCAGTGGGCAGAGCTCCATTAAAGTCAGAGGGAATTACACTCCTTATTTTCTGAATATTTGCACAGCTTGGAGACCCATATGTGAAGATTAATACTGAAGAATGTATTGTGTGCTTAGGGCTGGATAATGACTAGAGGCACTGTTGGCTAGTTGCAGCCCTCACAAGAGATGGACACAATAGGGGGATTGTCTTAACCAAGAACAATAAAGGGCCACTGGGTCCTCCAGCTTTCTATCAAAAGGCTAAGTGAATTTGTGGGAAGGCATTCTATTCCATGTAAATATTAGCTCAAAAAATAATTGAAACAATTCAGCAAATTGTTAACTAGGTAATAATTGCCCAAGGCAAGGACCAGAACCCATACCATATCCCAGAAATATCTAGGTCCAAGAGTCCAGTAACTGCACAGAAGAATAAGTTATGGACTATGACATATATCTAATATAATATTATCACCTATAGTGTGATAGTACAACAATGACATTAAATATAGTAACACATATCTAGGAACTTGTTGTCACCAAGGGAATTTCCCTGTCACCCCCACACCCCACCCCAATTACCACCACTATGAGAGAAAGTCTTGTCCACTATCAAAGGGTAGACAGGAGATAATCCACTATTGTGCTTGGAAAGGGCTGCACTTGTACTTACTAACAGGTGCCCAAAGAGGCTGGTAAATATTAATAGGCAATATCCATTGAGTGCTAATATGCACCAGGCTGTATGTTAAGAGATTTAAGCCGAGCGTTGGTGGCGCACGCCTTTAATCCCAGCACTCGGGAGGCAGAGGCAGGCGGATCTCTGTGAGTTCGAGGCCAGCCTGGGCTACCAAGTGAGCTCCAGGAAAGCCGCAAAGCTACACAGAGAAACCCTGTCTCGAAAAACCAAAAAAAAAAAAAGAGATTTATATCTAGCCCTACTAGAACCCTGACAACAGCAGGCATCATGACTCGATTAATTTTATAAGCTAGAGACTGAAGTTTTAAGAGGCTGGGCTACTTGCTTATGGTCACACACAGAGAACAAGGAGAAAAAGCATGGTTCGAATCTACTTAGAAATTTAAAAAAATAATAATAATTTATGTTCTTTCATTGAAGCACAGAGACAAAAACATAGCAATTTTGCTATTAACAATAGCACCATTTTTTTTAGGTGTTTAGAGCTTACAAAATTCTTTGAGAATATTATTTTAATTGACAATCACAAGAATGCTGTGGCACCATTGCATTGCCTCCCTTCTCTAAACAGAGGAACTTCATCACTGGCAGAATTGCCTCAGCCCGCAAACCAGGACCAGGCTGCTCAGGGACATTCCTCACCCTCCTTGGTGCCAGCTTTGCTTGCACAGTTCTTGCAAGTGTTCCAATTTCCCTTAACCTCATTGCCTAGGAATTCAACTACGGAAGACACTGAGCACTGTTTCCTAAAGTCAACTCATCGTCAGCCTTCCTAATGTAGCTACACTTCGATCTCCTTTGCCACATGGTCTTTCTGGGCACCTTCCTTGTTCTCATTGATCTACTCGGTGGTATTAATCTGGTAGGAGCGTTTGGCTCCATGGGCTCAGGAATCTCTCTTGACTTCAGCTTGGATGAGTGCCTGCTCCTTAATTAGAAGAATGTAGGTGGGAAAACATCCACAAGGCCTGGAGTGCTACACAAATTATCTACTGCTTTCAGATATTTCTTTTACTAATTATCTACCAATATGTGGTTTCTTTTGCTGTCTGACATAAGGTTTCTAACTCCCATGTTGCAGACAAAATGACTTCATATGGTTGGTAGATATCAGCAGCACTATGGAGATGGGTCCTTCCTAAATCTGCCTGGCCCTGAGACAGCTGTGAATGAATGAAGCAAAGAACTCAAAGACACCACACTAGAAGGGCATCCACACAATGGGAAAGAGAATGAGGGGCTATGGCTTTGAAAGTCTTTTGGAATCTACATCTAACTCCTAGGCATGCATCCAAAGGAAATACTAGACTATCAAAGAGACACCTGCATTTCCATGTTTATTGCTTCATTATTGACAGTGGTTGAGATAGAGAACTAACTAGCAGACCTTTGGACAGACAAGTATATAAAGAAATTGTGTGTGTGTGTGTGCGCGCTCGCGTGTAGACTACTGAGCCATTAAGAATAACTTTTTAGGGTTAGAGAGATGCCAGTGCCATTGAGAGAACCTCTTCCAGAGGACCTGGGTCTGATTCCCATCCCCCACATGGTACCTTACAATAGTCAGTAACTCCAATTCTAAGCTATCTGATGCTTTCTTCTTGCCTCCAAGGGCGCCAGGCACTAAAGTAGTGCACAGCCACACATGGCGTTGGGGGTGGGAGATACACACACTTAAGTTAAAATGTTAAAGAAAATTTCAAAGGAGTGACATATTGAGATTTAGTTTGAAACAAAAACATGTGAAATGGTCCATGTCTCCATGTGATCCATGAGGGCTGTTGCCTTACTGGAAGACCTGAATTTTCAATTATGTTTTCCCTGAATCTTCCTGTAGGATATGATTCTTTGTCAGTGCTACGAGACTCACTGCATCTTAGTCGCTAAACCAGACTTTCACTATTCAAACTAGAGTGTGAAGATTGTTGGGACTGTTTTTTAAAAAAAAAAAATCATAATTTTGAAAACCATGAGAATCCCTGGGACTGAGTTTTATCCTTGAATCTCAAATAGTAACACTCCAGGAATTTAAAAACACTAAGAAACTTATTCCTTTTTTTCCCACTGTAAGTTGTAATTCTAAATTGAATCACTGTTTGCCAAGTCCTTGCACAGCTCCAGGGACTTGACCTGACTAGGGCAGCGAGGAAATGAAGAAAAGATAAACACACTGATACGTGCACAGAAAAGCTGGGATCGGGTGGACTTGGCTGTTGAATGGAGAAACTGCAGCACCTCAGAAGCTCAGAATGTTTATTATACACAGCTGAATAGGGAGGTGGGTTTAGATAAATCAAGGAGGCAGATTTAGCTAATCTCCGCAGAAGCATTCTCTGTCAGGGAGCAGGCTTCCGGCTGTAAATATCTGGGTGTAGAGAAAACTATGGTGCATATTTTCTACACACACTATCAGCATCTAGATAGAGATGATAAGGAAGGCCATGACATCTTTCTGAGCCTTGCCTGGGGAAGGCTTTACCACTCCTGTGGGGCTGAGGCATTGGAGTCCTTGGCATGGCTGCGTCCATATCAACAGCACACATTCATTCAGGACTTCATTCACTCAAGGCTTATTCCGCTCCCCACAGTTGTTTATGAATGAATGCACTTGGGGTGTGGTTTTGTTTTTAAGGATACTATTATTAACAGCAAAGCAGGGTAAATTACAGGACATTATGTGAAGGTAATATACAGGAAGGTAAGTTGAGCATGTTCTCTGACACATGTGGATGCTTTCAGAAGTCAATCAGAATGTATGAGAGTGATTGTTGGAGGTTGAGAAAGGTGGAGGAGGTTGGATAATGGACATCAAGACTCAAACAGACAGAGTAAGATCTAGTGTTATATAACCCACTGGAGTTGCTATAGTTCATAATAACTGTTATATATTTTATGAATCACTAGAAGATGGCTCTTGAATCTCTTCTAAGCATCAAAAAGAAGATATGCATAATGACTAATTTGATTCAATGAGTATATATTTTTCATTATATTGAAATATCAAATTGTATCTAATAAATATATGTAATTAGTATAATCAACCAGATAATCAAGAGTGTTTAAATGTTTAAGAAGTTAGAAATGCTATCTGCGCTGATTTGATCACTCCACAGTGTATATGCAAATTAAATAATTATATGTACCTCATGATTTTGTGTTAATAAAATAATAATTAATGAACAAAAATATACTATGGAATTAACTAGAAAGGATATGGTGATTACTGAACTGTGTCCTCAGGTAATAGATGGCTAGCATTAAATGAATGGGATAATAAACAAATGAATGCAGAGACACATTATGTATGTATTAGATGGGATGGCTTCTATCATATGTCTACATTCTGTACATGGCTCTTTGCCTAATACAACTGTTATTACACTTGAATAGGTCAGGATACTAAGGCTCAAAATGATGTAGTCTTGTCCTATCTCTGGAATTTAGGTGCCTAATGACTTAAATTATGGACAGTCCAGATGTGTTCCAAAAGGCATCTGAATATTAACTTGAAAAAGACGTACTAATTATAGCTTCCCTTTTTGTTCTGTCTGGATCTGGGACTCCTCCCTGGCTCTTGTCTGTCTTCTTCATCACCAAGGAAACAACATCCTTGGTCAAGAAACCCCCTCGCCTGTCTTACAGCTGTCTCTCCAGGAAGCCACTATAGAAAACATGCTTCCACAGGCTCCCAATTTCCCCTTGAACTACAGAAGCTTATGATTATTTAGGAGTGGAAGCTGTATTTATCTCTGCCTTCTGCATTTTTGGGGATGACTTAAGGTCCAGAGCTGGAAGTCTCTGTCTTTGCATTTTCTGCCAACCTATTATTATATAATCATCATACTAATATTAATGAAAAAAATACCTGAATATTTTGAGCATTTTCTCTGTCTGACATTATGCTCACTACCTTATTACCATTTTCTGATTCAATCCTTGCAACGAGCCTAGGAAAAGTAATATTAGCTCTGTCTAGGACAAGGAGACCCGAGCACAAGTAGGGTAAGTAAATCACTGACTAGAATGGCTGTGCCGAGTTCAATGATTTTTACCATTAACTATAGTGACATTTCAATTCCAATGTACATTTTCCTGAGTGGTAGTTGAAAGGAGTCAATTGTATATGTGCCTTGAAGGGTGACCACTCAGAGATTGCATACACACACACACACACACACACACACACACACACACACACATATATATATATATATATATATATATATTAAATGTTCTTACTTTGCCTAAATTCTCTCCACTCCAGTCCCTTGTAAGCATTCTCTCAGAGCAAAGCACTATTCTCCTGCAGGTGCTACGTGACATGTTACACCCACCTGGGAGGAACAAGATGCGAACCTGTCAGCATCTTGCAAGCTGGGGTGAGCATGTGAGACTGGAGCACGTTGATTAACCTGCTTGGTGGAGCCTGGGATCCGAAGGCACAGAGAAAGCACAACGTGGGTAAATAGTAATGCCACCCTTGTGTGCCGCTACGTGAAATCCCTTGCTGAGCAGGAATCTCAGTAGCTGGAGAGGGAGGGAGAAAAGGCAAGGACGAGAAATTACCACCTAGCACTCACTGTGCTCTTTTCATTCGTAATGTTATAATACCATCCTAATTGTTCCTTAGTACAGAGCCAGAAAGAAGTGTCAGATTTCCTTCATTAACACCGAAGAAATGGAGGTTCGGGGGTTAATTAATGTCCAAGGTCTCTCAGCTAATTAATGGTAGCACTAAAATGAGAATACAGATTCCTCTAGTTTTGAAAACCATCTTGTCTTCTGCTGTGCCACAGTGCAAGAAATACCAAAGATAAATTTGGTTTCTCCTGTTTCCCCCCAGGCTCCACCCTAAGGACAGCCAGAGTTGAAGTACATCCACAAAGTGGGTCTTTGGACATCTGCTGCGTTCTCACCCTGCATCTCCAGTCTGGAAGGAGGTTATTTGACACTATTCCATTGGGCCAACTCTCCGGGTCACGATTTTGGAATGTGAAAATGCTTTCCTTCATTTTCAAATTGGTTTTCTGTTTAAAACAGCAACATAAAAAGCCTTTTGAGCTTCAGAACTGACTGCAAGAAGGACTTCTGCATGCCATTTTGAACTGTGACTGTTGAGAAACAAATGTCTGTTTTTATTTTTAAATGTTCCTTCAGTGCATGAAGACATTTAAGAAACAAGAATGAGGCTTGTAAAATGGCTTACTCATCCCCCAGGGAGCCCTCTCCTCTGGAAAGCAAGGGTAGAGAGCTGCTCAGATTGGGTTCTGCAGCCCAACAGGTGGTCTCCGAATTATGAGGGACTTCCCAGGTCTTCTACTGTTTTGAGCTCCCTAGATCTCTTCCTCAGTACTCCCCCCTCCAGAGTCTGCATCTGTAGGCATTCATGGAGGAGCTGTGATTTAGTACATATCTCACAGGTTCCCCTCCTCACTATGTATTAAGAAGTAAAATTGATTGATTGTGTCTAGACTCTGGGACAATATTCTATTTACTTTCCACCTGTGTTTTACATGAGAATCCTGTGAAATTAATCCAGGAAAAGTTTTGATAACAAATGAGTCTAGGAGACAGTCTGAAGTACAAAGCATTACTATAAGGTTGAGAGTGGTCAAACATTCTATGTAAGGATTGACCAAGCAAACTGGTCATAATCCCAATACTGACGCCAAGTTGGGAAAATTTCAGTCTGAAGAATTCCAGCTGAAGCCTTTAAGCCTGTTTGCTGACAAATATTTGGTAAACCCAATGGGAGAGCTGTTTTTTGTTTTGTTTCACAGCGTTAGTGAAATTCTTTCAGCTACTTTAAAGCCTGGGAGATTGAAGGGATAACATTTTCGTTGTTTACCATCAGGGCAAATAAGAACTCTGCCTTTCATTCCAGTGTAACTCAGGAAAATGAAACTTCAAACCTGAACTATTTTTTAAAGGTGCATTCCTTGATGGTGAGATTGAAGCCTCAAAGAAAAGTTGACTACTTCAAAGGAATGCAAAAAGGTTGAAATATAAGTTTTTATTTTTACAAACCAAGATCCATTGAGTGTTCCAGACTCAAACTGTCTACCACTTTCATTTATGTCTCACTGGGTGACCTTGGGAGCATTATTACCTCTATTTTTCTTTCTAGAAATACTTGGATGGCAGCTAACCTTCAGACTGAGGGATTTGACTATTTCAATGGATGTTGTTACTATACAGAAGAGTTTAAATAATAAAGAATGCCTGCAGACCCAGGAACTTAGAAAACAAGCAAGATGGGAGTTGGTCTGGATATGTTTTTTTTTTTTCTGCCTCTCTTCCCATTCATAAGTTCAGCTTGCCTCTTGCCGAGGAGATTCAATTAGTTGGGAAGAGACTGATTTCCAAGCAAAAGAAAGCAGGAAGGTGAAGAGTAAATGGAGCCAGCTAGGAAACGGCTTGGGCTGTCATGCCCATTGCTTTAATAGTGACAATAGCAAGAAAGAGTGTTACTTTTGGAGAGATGGATAAAAGAGCCAACACAGGCAGCCATAACTGTAGGCCTGAGACAAGGATGACAAGCAACTGCCACTTACATGGTCTGTGTCTGCTCAGTTGCTGGAGTTTCCCGGATTGCTGAACTCCAGAAGGACTCTGAGTCTGCCTCATGATTAGTGGGAAAACATGTGATGATTGACTAGCAGTGTCCCTTAAAACAAATACAGATTCTAAAAACAACATTGTGGGATGACTTTTAAGAGTCCTGTTTTGTAGAAGATGAACCTGAGACTTAAAGAGGTTCAGATTTTCTCAGAAAACAGTTGCAGAGTTCTGGGACTTGGGTCTGCACTTTGTCTGTCTGTTTTCAAAGCCCATATACTTGTGCGACCCAGTTTCTTAGACTGGGCCTTCAGATACCATAAAGGTTATATAATTGAACGTGGGGTTCCTGAAAACTTTGGCAACAGTAAAATGTTTGTGTGTAGCAACTCCAAGTTAATTTCATATGAAATGAATAATGAAGCTTGGGAGTTTCTATCAATGTTTGCCTGTGTTACATCCTGCTGTTCGGTTCTAAACACACAACATACACAATTGGCACTGTACATGCCTTCATCATGCAATACCTAGAAACACTGCCTGAAACAGCCCTGCTCACATCTGAGTCTGTGTCAGGAATTGTAGGTTTTGTTGTGTGTACCAGGTTTTTGTTCTTGTAGAAGTATAATGACTTAATTATGCAAAACAAAGATTTTAATACTTTCCTATCATCATACACAGATAATATCTTGTGAGAAAACTGTTTAGTAAAACATTCACACAGAATGGTATCACTGTACCAGCCTGGAATTAGCATGGGATGAAAGGGAGGCCATCTTCCTACATCTTATCTCATGAGAATGCTCTGTAGTTGGTTGTTTTTAGAACAGTGAGGCTAAATTACTATAAATCAATCAATTCTGAGTATTGAGTTCCCTTTAAAGAATACTGTAAAGTCACTTGTGTAACATTCCTATTATTAAATGCTTTCCTGAGTCAGGTCTGTGAGGGATGAGTCTTCCCTACAGACAGTGTCAAACGCCAGAGATCCCTGCTGGAAGTAATGTTCCTCCAGGGGCTTTAAGAGATAGCGAAGACCCTGGACTTTCCTATTGTAATAATGTTGGTTTTGCCTTAATATACTGTAAGAAAGGTCTACAAAAATAAGCCACTATTTATATGGATATTTTCACATCTACCATAAATTTATGTATATATGATTCTTTGTAAGCTTTTTTCCATCTTTAAAATCATAAAAATGCCCAGGCTAATACAAAAATATGGAATCAGTTTTGCTGACGGTCACTACCAGACTGATCCTGATTCACACATTTGTCAAACAAATATGTTTAGAAGCTCCCATGGAAACCACTGAAGAATATATTGACTCAAGAGAAATTGTTGAATGTCAGATCATGAAAATTATACTGTTGTCTTTTTCTTATACTTTCTATTTCCTTATTGTATCTTTACCTCCCCTCCCAGCAAGCTATACCTAAATGGAGGGCAGTTTCAGAATAGCAGTTAATTTCAAATTTTTCACAGTGCAAACATAGCCATTTATCTCTCAAATTTCAAATACAGGCCACATTTAAATTTCCATGCCATTCATTTGAAACTGATTCACGCATTAGGATTATTAAAAATGGAAGACAACAATTGTTAGTGAAGATAGGAATAGGAACCCTTGTGCATTACTATAGTGGTATTCTATTTGTACTGAAATGTGATTTTATTTGTATGTTAATAAATAAAGTTGCCTAGGGGTCAGAGCTATCAGAAAGCCATAGCGAAAGCCAGGGTGGTGGTGGTGGTGGTGCACGCCTTTAATCCCAGCACTTGGTAAGCAGAACTAGGTAGATCTCTGTGTGTTCAAGGATACAGCCAGCATTGGAGACACACGCCCTTAATCTCAATACCAACCATAGAAAACTTGGGAGGTCTGTACAGAGAGGCCGTGATGAGACAGCCACGTAGTTAGGTTTACAACCAATGAGAAGGAAGAACCAGAACTCTTTATAAGACAACAGCACAGGAAGAAACTCCTCTTTTCGGAGAAGTCTCTTGGCGGGAGAGTCTAGCTGGCGGAAAGTGGTAAGGCTCCTAGCTCTGACCTCTTGGGCTTTCACCTTTACATTGGCTCTGTGTTTCTTATTTAAAAAGGCGGTCAGTTACATCTACACATTACTAGTAGGAATGTAAAAAGTTTTAAACACAGTCAAGTGTGATGTTTTCTCAGAAGGTTCAACGTAGAACCACCGCATCACCAGGCAATCCTACTTTTACATAGGCTTGGATGCA
Organism: Peromyscus attwateri; assembly: GCA_902168425.1. Classification (NCBI taxonomy): domain Eukaryota; kingdom Metazoa; phylum Chordata; class Mammalia; order Rodentia; family Cricetidae; genus Peromyscus; species Peromyscus attwateri. The sequence goes on along the minus strand of CABHPP010139912.1, from coordinate 29,620 downwards.
GAGGCTCATGCAGATGCTTACTTGGACATCAGTCTCATCAGAACATCGGAATTATTCACAATCACTGAAAGAAAACAATCCAAATGTCCATCAACAGACACTCATCTGATAAGCAGACTGTGGCACAAACGTACAATAGAATATGGTCCATCCTTCAAAAGGGAAGCAATTCTGATACATCCTGAGACAAAGTGGATAAATATTGAAACATTATGCACAGTGAACTAGGCCAGATGCAAGGAGACAAACAGCATCTGACACTACTTACATGAAGTACTGAGTGTAGTCTGAATAGAGACAGCAAGGAGGAGAGGATTTGCCAAAGGTGGAGGCAGAGATTATTGTTCAGTGGACATAGTATTTCCATTTGAGAAAATGAAAATATTCTGGAAGTGGATACTGCAGGCTCCTGAAACACACTATGGATATATTTAATGTCTAAGACTCATATTCTTAAAAACGCTTAAAATGATACCTTTTATACTAATTTTGTGTTTTGTCACAATAAAAAAAGTAAAACTAATGATTTATGAAAAAAAAAGACTGTGAACCATAAAAGATATGATAGGTGAAGCTTGTAGTTATCGATTCATTTTTAATAATATCAAGATTTACAATTCAATTAAACACTTGATTAAATGAAAAAATTAATTCACTAATTACCTACTACTTAGAAGCCTCTTCTGAAGTGTTCCTATCCCCAAATATTTATCAAGCGTTGATTTGGGGACAAGCACACTGACCCTAGGGACACAGAGAACTGAAGTACAGGGCCTATTATTATCATCTATGTAGGAATCAAGCTATTATCATCTGAAGGCTTGATTCCTACAAAGCTTGAGAGCTGAGACTTGATCACCAAGATGCTGCTCTTAGGAGGAGGGGGCATTGGAGGTAATCAGAACATGAAGGGGAGTCCTCATGAAAGGGATCTACGCCCTTATTAAAGATGCCTCGGGAGTTACCGGACCCATCCACCATGTGGAGACAAGAATGCAAAACAAGAGAGCCCTCAGCACAGCCTAACCTCACCAGCACCCTGCTCTTTGACTTTCTGACTCCCCTGCATTGTCAGAAATAAATCTCTGTTGATTATCAGCGCCCAGTCTATGATACTCTGTTATAATAGCCCACAGAGCAAAGGTACTAACCTGAAGGTAATGAGAGGGAATACTGTCATAGGAAAGCCCCATGCATATCCATCATTACAGTCCTGTTTAGAGAAGTGTTTACATAGCACGATGTCCTAAAGTCAACTACCTTAGATTGAGGGTGAGTCTGAGGAGCTTCCCAGAGGGGTGACATGCTTTTTGAGCCTCAGAAGACAGATGACAGTTGGCCAAGGGAAGAAAGGAGCCAGGGGAGGGTGGAACGGGGACCGTTTGAGCAGAGAAAAGGCATCACTGAGGGCAAAAACCTTGAGGTGAGGCCCTGAGATAGCTCATTCAAGAATAAGGCTCTTCCCCTGGACCATGTGCTTCCTTCAAACATCAGAAAGAAGAGTGCTGTCATCGTGACTTGTGGTTTAGAAAGACCATCTTCAGAGATGGATGCAGCTTGGATGTGATAGGACTGTGATTGCGCATTCATTTGCAGGCTCTCTGAGGTTTGGGGCCTCATCCTGGTGTTTTCAATTCTCACTCATCTACACTCTGCAAAAAAAATTATTTTGGCATCGAGTTTTATATTCAGGATTGCCTAACAGCATGCATATGTTTGAAGTTCTTCTGTAAGTGCAAAGAGCTGTTTAAAAGGCATGGGAAGAGGGTTTCTCAACGGCTCTAGACACTCTTTGTGTTCCTTCTATCCTGTCCTGCAGACGTCTACGGTCTCCTTGGCTTCATTTCTAGAGTGACTGGGACTGAAGTCATTGGAGAAAAGCAGGAGGCCATGGGGACACTGGAGTGAAGTGAGGACTCTTCCTCCAGAGATCCCAGACATTCACCTGTCTCCCTGTCCAGTGCTTATGGTGTCCAGGACCTCAGCACCGAGAATGTCTTCTGCTTATCATCTTTCCTAGTTGCTTACTTCTTGCAGCCCCTCCATAACAGACATTGTGGCTAGTGTGTCACAGTGCCAGAAACATCCTCTTATCCTGCAACTAATTCCAGCAAAATGTTTTAATGGCTGCCAGTAGATGGTCGAAACGCAACTCCCGGATGAGCTTTGTTTTATGGACCTTTAGTGTCAAAATCCAAAGGATGAGGGGAAATTAACAAAATATTTAATGAGAGAACTCTCCAAAAGAAGATTACAGATTTTCCCCCAAGCTGGCCTTCTTCCTCCTCAGATGAAGGAAAGCCCATCCTCTGTCTTTGGGCAAAGGCTAGCTCAGCCAGGACCCAGGAAGACAATGGGTATGCAAAGCAGCCCAGTACTTGTCCCATTCAAGCTTTCCCACTCAGATTAAGATGGGAGACATCTGGATTCACATAGTTAATTTCTTCAGATGAGATGCCCGAAATAGGAGGAGAAAAACTTACATAGAAGCTGGGAAGTCTTGAGGGAATGGCAGAAAATAAAGTATCAGAGGAGTCCTAATGAAGAGTCTAGATGAAAAGGTCAAAGCTGTGACCTCCCTGGTAGCCATGTACAGGTGTGAGAAAACACACTTCAATGTCCACCAGATCTAGTTGGCTGTTTCATGATTTTCCCTCATTGGCTGTGCCGCCTTGGCCAGATTTTAAACTTAAGTGTCTCCCCCTGCAAAATGAGCAGGGTGATGCTCACTTTGCAACATAGTTTGAGGATCACAGATGATTTTATTAGGAACCTACCTCAGCACCCAGACCATGAGGATATCTGAGTTAGTGATGACTGGCATGATTATACCTATGACTTTTTCTTTCCAGATTCTGAATAGTAAGACTGGATCACATGACTGGGATTTCACTGAAACTCTAAACCCACTTAAAGAGCAGCACTCTACACATGCTTCCTACATTACATTTTTTTTGTCATTCTAACTTATAGTGTTATAGAGCCAGACTCATAGGAGGTCAAGGAATGGTTATCTGCTCTACTTACAACATACTAACCATGTCACAATTATTCTAAACTGTCCAGTTCCCCTACATTCTGTTCCTAAGGTGCATTGGGGTGAACATGTTGCCATGACTGGAGAACCCTCTTATCTAAGCACTGTAGATTTCTCATGCTTTTTTACTCCTCATCTCTCCTGCCTCTCTGTAACCGCACAAGTCCTACATTGGACGTCTGCCCTATCTCACATGACTTTTCATTCAGACCACCATTTCTCTACAGAGAGTCCTGGTGCCTTTGCCCCATGTTCCCATTTCATCCTCCTTAATAACAGGAATACATTCGGTGGCTCTCAGGTCTAGGAATCAAGATCATACAACATTGTCTCTGCCCTAGGGAAACTTGAAATTTCATGGGAAATGGGGTTAAAGGATTTTGATGGTAAAATCATAAAGCAAATGCAAATTAGGGATTCAAATTCACCTCAATCCTTACTACTGTGAGTCCAATACTGTAATGTTAAAACCATTGAGCAACCTTGGCCAAGATGGGCCCATCTTTTGCTCCCTGCTTCCAGAATATTCTGTGTAGCCCATAATAAACTCTTCCTGTGAGAAAGCCACTGAGCTAGGAGTCTGTGGAGACATAGACATCATTTTCTCCATTTCACAGAAGAGCAATAGAAGAATCCTTATCCATTTGTCTATATGTATATGTGTATGTTTGTGTTTGTGCATATGCAGAAGTCAGAGGACAACTAGAAAACAGTTGATATTGCTTTTCCACTCTGGTCCCATTGGACAATGAGCATTCTAAATCTCACAAAGGTGCATGTTTTCAGAAATCCAATTTTTCCTTTCATCCATAAAATTTTCTACATATTTTTTAAAAAGTCTCATAAAAAAATGTATTCTATGGTACATCACACATCTCCTCATGGTTGTGACTAGGTCTTTCTTTTCTATTGCATTTTCTACCTGTAACTGAACCTGGAAGGAGCTATTTTGTTTTTATATGGTGAAGCTGTTTTCAGCATAGTTTTCATGGTCTCTCACTAGTTATAATGATTTGCTGACTCATACTAATTTTTATGTATACATATTGCCAACAAATACGAGCTAGTTAATTCTTCCACTTGGGTCTTTATATTTTGTTTTTGTGTGTTTTATTGAATTTTCTAAGCCTTCCAGCATGATATTAATAAGCATGACAGCAAGCACCCTTATCGAGTTACACCATGCAAGAGAATGCTTCTGAAGTGTTGCCAGGATATGTGATACTACCACAGATTAACAGTTTAGCTTAAGGATATTGCATCGTTTTCTTAATTTGCTTACAGTTATTTCTGTCACAAATGCATATTGAGTTTTACTCAAGGCTTTTTGGTGACAATTTAGCTGACTGTAAGAATGTTTCTATTAATGTTATAAAGTGGTAAATTAGAATTTGAAATACTTAGCACTGTTCCGTTCTCAAGACACTTCCGTTTTAGTATTACTTCATATAGAAGTGTGACCTTTTCCCATAAGTAAAATGTACAAATATATTGCTCTACGAGGTAAGGAAAGTCATATAAAATGAGATTTCTTTGTTTTCCTATCCTTGGGGGAAAGTTATTGAAGAGATTAATAATCTGTTCGTTAAAGTTTTTGCAATGAAAATTACCCTGAAAAACAATCTATATAAGCTCAAACCAGACAGTGTCCCAGCATGATGGATGGATGGACGGAGGGAGGCATAAAATTCTGTCCTTAGCTGAGGAGCTATTGGTAGTTGATAGCTGCTCAGAAAAGAAGAATCCGTATTTTTTAAGGGTGTGACTGCTGGTGGGTTGACCAATGAATAGATGGCTACATACCCAAGAATATACAGGCAGCCCTAATTGAAACTGACAGGATGAGTTTATTTTGGAAAAAAAGAAAGAAAAATGAAGGAAACACTAAGTTGGGTGGATATGGAAAGGAGAGTGGATTTTGGAGAAGTTGAGAGGAAGGGGTGGGCATGATCAAGAGACATTGTAGAAAATTCTCAATCTAATAACCAAAATAAAATCTAATGATAGGAACTCATTGGCTTTTCGGAGGTACTTTGTCTCATAACAATTTTTTTCCTTTTACCTTACAGGTCTTTTGCATATACATTATGGTTTCCTGTTTGGTGTTTTTATAGGATTCTGTGTGTGTGAACACGTGTGTCTCTGCATCTGTGTGTGTGAACGCGTGTGTCTCTGTATCTCTGTGTGTGAACGCATGTGTCCGCATCTGTGTGTGCAAACGCGCATGTCTCTGCATCTGTGTGTGTGAACACACGTGTCTGCATCTCTGTGTGTGAATGAGTGTCTCTGCATCTGTGTGTGTGAACATGTGTGTCTCTGCATCTTGTGTGTGAACACGTGTCTCTGCATCTCTGTGTGCGAACGCACGTGTCTCTGCATCTGTGTGTGTGAACGCGTGTGTCTCTGCATCTGTGTGTGTTTCTTGTGCTTTTCCTTTGGCTCATTTTCTTCTGTTCATTTTGTCCTATTCTGATTTTTTACTTTAATCTTATTTCATTTTATTTTATTATTATATTTTAGATGTCTCTTGAATAGGCGGGAGGGGAAGAGGGGAGAATCTGGGGGGAGTTGGAGGGAGAGAAACTGTAATCATATTATATGAAAGAAAAGTCTATTTTCAATTAAAAAATAGAAAAAATTCTCAATCTAAGCTTATTTGGGGTTAGAAGTGAAGGTGATTTTTATTAATGTAATGATTATTGATCTTTTGAAATTCTCTATTAATATTAAGAAAATATTATAATACATTGTTCTGTTTAATATGGCTTCAATTGTGTAGTGACTTGTTGGTTCTACTTGTTTTAATATTTTCTAATATTTCTGTATTCGATGGAATTTCGTTTCTGCCATGTTATTTATTTGAGTACCTTCCTTTTGTGACCAGGCTTGCAAGAATTTTTTAGTTTATTAGCATTTTCTCATCTTTAACAAGTGTTCATTGACATGTATTTTTAAATTGACATAAAATGCATATGTTGTGCCTACATTGATAAGTTTAATTCTACATGTAGGTCCCCCCAAAATCATCAAGTCAAGATAATTAAAATATGTATTATTTAAACATTACTAGAAAATGAATCATGGTCATAGATAATTGCAGATATCTTTGTAGTTTTTCTTTTCTAAACTTTTTGTCTCATTTCTACACACATAGAGCTGCCAATCTGCATTATGTCCTTCACTATGGGTTAATTTGAATTTCCTTAGTCTCATATATACAAGCTAAATAATGAAGTGATTACTCATTTATGCAAAATTACGTAAAATGGTTAATATGTGCCAGGTCATTCTTTTTGATTGCCTAATGTTCTTTTGTATGGATATACCATAATTTGCTTATTCATGTGTTTGTTGATTAGCATTTTATCTACTTACTTCTTACTTTTGCTTCTTACAAACGTTATGAGCATTTGTTTACAGGTCTTTGCAAAGACTTACGCTTCTCTTTATCTTGAGGAAATACCCGAGTGTGAAGTGTATAGATAGTATAGTAGGTTATAGTTAATCTTTTTCAGAAATTGACAAATTGCATTGCAGATTGGTGGCATACGTTTGCATCCCCCATGTGCCATATGAGAGCATCACTCCATCCACGTGCCCCTTCATGAACAGTGTGGTCATTCTTGGGATTTTGTGCAATTTTTGTAAGTGTATTTCATTCCTCGTTGTGGTTTTAATTAATATTTCCTTAATTAGTAGTGATGTTGAAAATTTCCTTAGGTGCACATTTGTCCTCTGTCCAGTTTCTTTGGTAAAATGTGTTTTAACTTCTGTGTGTTGTTTAGCTGGCCTGTTTCCCCACTTTTGAGCTTTGAGACTAAAAATATTCTACATATCTTTATGACTGTTTGCCAACAGCTTTTTCAGCTATTTCTGCACCATTTTTTAAAAAGACTATCTTGTTTCTACTGAACTACTTTTGTTTCTTCCCTACCACCTTTTGCCATACATCTATAGTTTATTACACGGCTCTGTGTTGAGCTCAGGTGACCTATTTGTCAACCACTAAAGGAGTGACTGCTTTGGTGTCAGACTAGGCTCAGAAGCAGAAATTTCTAGACTTCCAATAACTACATGTTTGCTATTTATCATTGTTCCTTTGACTATAATAGGGCCTCTGCATTTATGTGAATTTTAATTCACCATGTCAATACCTACCTTACCCTACTTATTCTGCCCGACCCCCAGAGAAAAAGTTGAATATTAATCCATAAACCACTTGAATAGAACTGATATTGCAGCAGTATCAAATTCCCTGGTCCAGAAACATGAAGGAGCTCTATAATTCATTAGGTTATGTCCTCTCTTACACTTTTCTCTGTGTGTTTTCAGTTTTTGAAGCTACTGTAAATATATTTTAATTTCTATTTCTGATTGTTAATACACAGCAATACAATTTTTATTGACTTATAGTCTCAATCTTACTAAACTTACTTACTTAGTAAGCAGTTCTAGAAGGTACAGCTCTCTCTCTCTCTCTCTCTCTCTCTCTCTCTCTCTCTCTCTCTCTCTGTGTGTGTGTGTGTGTGTGTGTGTGTGTGTGTGTGTGTGTGTGTGTGTTCCACCAGACTGTCTATGTATACAATTGAGTTTTCTAAGAATGAACTCACCTTGAGTTCTTCTTTCTGCTCAACTATCTGATCTCTTTCCCTTGTCATACTGTACTATGTAGGGCACAAATACAATTTTCAATCAGAGTAGAGATGTGTTGTTTAAAAGCAAGTAGCTGAATGTGGTGGCTCACATGTATAACCTAGCTCTTAACATACGGACACAGGAGGATCACAGCAAGAGTGAGGCCAACCTGGACAACACGATGAATTTACAGCTATGCTAGAATACAGAATGAGGCCTGGTGATGATTAATGTTACCTGACAACCTGCCAGAATCTAGAATCATCTGGCAGATGGGCCTCTAAGAAGTCTTTAAAGGGATCCTTGCTTCTGTTAATTGCTGTGGGAAGACTCATTTTAGTTATGGGCATCGTCATCCCCTGGTCAAGAGATCCTGGGCTACATAAAACAGAGGAAGTAAGAGGACCGCTAGAATGCATCTGTTCACGGCTCTCTTCTTATGGCTGTGGATATAATGCTGATGGTGTCTCCTCTTTCCTGATGGACTGTTACTTTGAACTGTGAGCCAAAACAACTCCTTTCTGCCTTCAATTGCTTCTGTCAGAATATTTTATCACAATAGGGAAGTAAACTAAAATTGTCCCCATACTTAAGAACAAAATAAATAGGTATCAAAATAAGCATGTTTGTCATATATTTTTAATTTTTTACTAATTCTTTGAGTTTCTTATTTCTTTTTATTGTATTCACCCCTCCCCTAACTCTTCCTGGAATGACCCTCTACTTCCCTACCCACCCAACTTTGTGTTCTTTCTTTCCAGAAAGGCCAATTTGTAATGCTCAAATATTCTCAAATGTGTCACCTTCCACTGGAGTGTGTTCAACCTACCAAGGGCTACACTCATGGAAAACAGTCCCTCCCTCTTCCAGCAGCTCACTATTGACAATAGGAATGAGATTGTGTGCCTAATTGCCATCTCCATCCTGAGACTAGTCTAGCTTGGGTTTACACAAACTGTGTGTATGCTGTGGCAACTGCTGTTACTTCATATGTACAAGCTGCCCCGCTGTGTCCAGAACACATGGTTTCCTTACAGTCATTTGTCATTTCTGGCTCCCACACTCTTTCCTCCCTTTCCTCTGCAATGATCTCTAAGCTTTGAGATCCATTTAGAGCTGAGTGTTCAACAGTCTTGTATTCTCTGCACCTTGGCCAGTTGGGAGTCTCTGTTAATCACTATCTACTCCAAATGGATGCCTCTCAGTTGATGTAGTTTTTATTTTAACAGAATCTTTAGAGGTAAGGAGAAGAACCATTCACAAATCTAAGTCCAAAAGACTCCATGTTTCTAATTAGTTTGATCTGCTAATTATTTTGATTAGGATTCAAATGTAGATCCTGTATTCAATAAGAATTACATGGAACACTAGAGCTGATTTTCAACTTATCTGTGTTTTATTTGGTATACTTTCCAAGGAAGATCTTTATTAAAGCTTTAGCATATCAGTCTTTTAAGAAGAAGAAATCATTTGGATTTTTTTTTTTTTTTGAGACAGGGTTCCTCTGTGTAGCTTTGCGTCTTTCCTGGATCTCGCTCTGTAGACCAGGCTGGCCTCGAACTCACAAAGATCCGCCTGCCTCTGCCTCCTGAGTGCTGGGATTAAAGGCGTGCACCACCACTGCCCGGCTTCATTTGGATTTTTGAAGCTACTATAATATAGGTGACCTTCAGGATTCGGGATCCTCCTCTGGAAGGCCTCTAGCTTCTGTATCCTAGAGCTACAAATTGAACAGAGACATGTCAAAAGCAGCAGAAATAGAAACAGCTTGTTAGAAAGAGATACACTCCAAGGGGGAAAGCAGACCAAGCAAGGGGAAAGTTTAACAGCTCTAAGGGCAGATGCTATACAAAGGATAGGAGCTTCTGTGTCTCATAGCACAGGCTTTGGGGTGACTTGCACACTGTGAGTTTTCTTGCACAAGCTCTTTCAAATGTAATACTATATACAGCTACATCACTTATCTCTTTAGGATCTTGACCCAGGGTATAATACAGCAAAGTTACCCTAAGACACTCTGGGATGCCTCTGTAGCTGCTGCAGTATTTCCAGACAGTTCTAGATTGCCTTGGCCTGAGCATTCCCTGCCTTCCTCCTGTTCTCCTATGCTAATTCCACAGCTTTCGTGTAAGTCCTTCTGGACTTTTCTACCCTAGCTTCCTGTCTCAATTGTATCTGACTGTTAAATGCCACTAAGACAAATGGCAGAGGAGGAGAGTTCAGTGAGGGAAAACATGGGACCTTGGTCATATCCAACTTCCATGTCCTTTGCCTTATAACATTAGCAAAAACTTTAATGGGAAATGCAACTTCTAAAGACATTGGGTAACCTTGCTTTGTCATTTTAAAAATCACACACACACACACACACACACACACACACACACACACACACACACCTGGCTTTTCATGAAGATACAAGGGAAAATAACATGAAAATCAGCAAAATACAAAATTTTGGAATTCATAATAATACTCCTTTGTGATGTATTGCTGGAGTTATCTCTAGTCCCGCCTAGGCCCACAGCCACTCAGATCCAAGTAAACACATAGATGCTTATATTATTTAAACTGTTTGGCCTAATGGCTCAAGCTTCTTGCTATCCAGTTCTTATATCTTAAATTAACCCATTTCTATTAATCTATAAGTTGCCACGTGGCTTGTGGCTTACCAGTACTTTCACATCATGCTTTCTCTGTCTCTGGCTGGCGACTCCTAATTCTACCTTCCTTTTCCCAGAATTTTCTTCTCTGCTTATCCTGCCTATACTATACTTCCTGCCTGGCTACTGGCCAATCAGCATTTTATTTATCAATCAATCAGAACAATATATTCACAGCATCCCCAGCCGTGGTGTCTCCAAATATTTTTATTGGGGGACATTCAGAAGGACACATATCTGACCTGAATGCTCCAATAGGCCTCTATGGTTCTGTATATGGCTCATAAACTTTGCATCACCTATCTGAAACAGAAATTAATGGTGCTGGCTCTGAGCACAGCAAGACTGAGATAGGCCTGAAAATGAATCCCCTATTACTGCCCAAACCAGGATGGATGGCAGGAGGCATGCCTAGCCAAAATGACCACTGTTCCCAGGGAAGGTGGCAACTATCCAGGGACTATCCCAAGAGTACTCAGGCACTGGGCGCCAGGATCATCAAGTGACAGATATTTATATTAGAAGGGACTTTAGAGACTTATTGACTCAAACCCTCCCACCACCACCCAGTTCCTTGCAAAGAGACTGAGGCCTGTGGGAGAACAACCTGTCCCAAGTCTCTCATTTGATTATCACTGAGCCAGAAGAGGTACTCAGGTCTTTTCGGTACTGGCCAATTGCTCTCCCCACAAAACCATATTTTTGCCTATAATTATCTGATGTCTGTCACCATCTACCTTGCCGAAACTTGAAGTAAAGAAACCAGATGTCTTGATCTAACTTGCCTGATCAGATTAGATTAGAACTCTTCTCCCTAAGATATCTACAGTACAGAAAAAAAAATGCATCTAAAGCAAGTTTGAAAATTATATATCCCTGAGTGAGTAAAGTCAAGACAAAACAAATACACCCACCTCAGGGGATGCCTTGCATTTCTTGTAAACATTCTTTGGCTCCCTATACACATGCTGGTGACAGTGCTCTTAGTACTGATTATACTATGAGGACACACAGTCTGTGTATGGGTTAATGTCCTCTGTTCTGCTCCTACTTCTTATGTCCAGTAGCCAATAGTATAAAGATAGAGATGATTGAAACTCATAGACTATTTTCCCTCAATGTCATTACTATGTCCCATTACAATTCATATGCTGAAGTTCTCATCCTCTCAGTTACAGTATTAGGAAATAGGGCCCTGGAAGGTTATGAAGTCACAGAGGCAGAGGGTGACAGGGGTCACCACAGGAAAGAAGTTAGTGGCTTTAAGAAAGACCGAGAGCTACTTACCCCCTTCTCACCTCATAAGGGCATGGTGAGAAGAAACTATCTTCCCACATCCTGATGTGGCCTTTCCACACAATAATTTGATGTAGATTGATGATGTAGATTGATGATGCTGGAAACAAATTTCTATTGTTTATAATCTGCCAAACTCATTGCTGTCCATGTTCATGTGTGTTGGACCATGTATCAGAACTTCATCCTTTCTTAAGACTGCATTATATTCCATTATATATGTATACCACATTTTGTGTAGTCAATTGTCAAAAATATTTGAATTTCTCCAACCTTCCAGCTACTTTGAATAAGGCTGCCACAAAGATTGATGTATCCTTTTGAGTCCCTACTTTAAATAAATATTATTATATATTATATTATTATATAATATTATCATATATTTAAGATCAGAATTGGTGGATAATATGGTATTTCTATGTTTAACGTTTTGAGGAACTATTTTCTATGGAAACTATACATTTTACATTTCTCCTGGTCATGTGCAGTTCCTCCAGTTCTCATTTCTTCACCAACACATGTCGTCTAGCATTTTTGAGAGTTGTTTTTTTTTTTTTAATTTAATGTGTATGAGTGATTGCCTGCATGTGTGCTTGTGCAGCACAGGAGTGCCTGAAGAGGGCCTCAGTTTTAGTACTTAGCAATGGTGAAACTCAACCTTAGACTTGACTACAACACACATGTGCAAAGTCACTCTATTGCTCTCTCCTTTGGTGAAAGTTTCAAGAACCAGAAAAAAAACCAGACAACCACATTTTCAGTGGCCATTTTAGACACACTGCGGTCAACTTGACCCTTGCTCACAAGCAGGCAACATTAATTGCTGTGTTAATTCATCAACTCATTTCTCATGTATCTGTTTTCTCTACTGTGGGTGAGAAATTATGAGTATTTACCCTCTCATTTTTTTTCCCAAAGAGAACAAAATCCAGCATGAATCTATTTTCCAAGCACTCTGGAAGCCAGACATTTCCCTAAAGCATTAGGGAACCAATGGACTCACACAACTGTTTATCAAGATCTTGTTTCTTGATTACACTGTAGGAATAGATGGGCTGATAGATTAGAAAATTTACCTTTGTCCTCCATTGCTAGACCACATAAGTTTCCCCAAGCATCAGTATCTTAAATTACATTCTCTACTGTCAGAAAATCTGTAAATAATGCTTGCTAAAGCCCCACTGGAGGCAGGAGATAGGTTACAAAAAAATGGAGACATTTCAGCTTCCCCATGAACATTACAACCAATTTTGGGAAGTATAAGATTCACTCAAAATGGAAATGCATGGCCACTGTTAGTGTGTGCAAAAACATTCAAGTTCCTTTGAGCCAATAAGATTATGAAAAGAAGAAAAGCCATGTAAACTGTACCATGGAATAGTACAGTCAACTACAATGAGGGTAAGATGGTGTTTACACTACATAAGAAATTCTAGCTTTGATTTTTCTCTGACATTATAACTGGAATTTGCCATCAGATAATTGTGGAATTCCAATTCTTTTATAAAATGAAGCATTCCATCAAGATTAGTTATTTTATCACTCTGCAAAGCCAATAGCCACTCCTTTCTCTTTGTAAGTAAATCTCATATAAATTTGAATCCAGGGCACTTTCTAGGTCCACTTCCAAGTCCCTGAGTTTTAGTATGAAATACTAGACTTCCAAATGGCACAATTTCAAACCTCTAGCATTTTCTGAGACACTTTGTTTACTTAAAGTGTGCATCTCAAAGCATGAGATTCTGAGTTAAATATGAGAAACAGATTTGAATACAATTAGTTCATAAACCAATATTAACAGAACAAAGTGAAGAATCAAAATCTTTCTATTATATAAGACTTGAGAGCAACAGTCCATTAGACAAGTACCTGGGACATTCCTGATTCATTTATAAAATTGATAAGCATTTGCTGGGTATGCCTGCATGCCAAGCACTCTGTGTACTGGATGCTGGGATTTCAATCCCTTGGGGAATATTCATTCCAGCAGGTTCCTAAAACAGAAAATACTGATTATCTTAAGAAGTTCCAAAGAAAGCAAGGTAAGGACACAGCGTTCTCAATTAGAGCTTTTAAGACATGGATTATTTACTTTATATGAAGCCAACTACTTTGAACAGATTTAATATGCATAACACAGCCCAAGAATGATTTGTGCAATAAGACCTCAGTGCAGAGAAAGCTAGTACAGTCATGACTCCCAGCCTGGGGCACACTGAGGTCCCAAGCACTTTATCCATTAGGGTCAGAGCCAGATGGGGAATGCTCTGTGCTAGCATCCATCACTGATACATCCTATTCTGAGACAGATCTCAAACAATAAATGCATGTCAACAAATGGAACATGTAGTATGAGTGTGTGCACGAGTCACACCCAAACTGGTCAGGAATAATCTTAGAGGAGAGAGGGGAATGAGTGTAAAAGCCAGAGATTGGGGAAGCCCTGAACAAACAGTGTCTCCTCTGGGATATGATAGAACCACTGTCCTCATACAAGCATGGCAATTGTGGTTGTCTGTATGAGATCTGCATGCAGAAGAGGCTATTAAGCCCCTTAAGGAAAGATGGATGTTAATCTCTGAGAAGTTTGCAGTATAAAACACATTCTAAATCTGTGTAATGAAAAAGAAAATGAATGTGTGCATTTTAGAAGCACTGTAATGAAAACTATCATGAGGGAAGATTAGAACACCAGGCAGAATATTTCAAACCTGTCTTTACAAGTATATATCTAAAATGCACTTATATTTATTATAAATAGACCTTAATATTCTATGTATATTTATAAACATAAGTGAAATAATAATAAATATAGCAATATGTTTCATATTTATCGGAATGATTTATATATAATAAGTACTAAGTTAATATTAACATATCATATATAAAACAATGATATATTTATGGTATAAAAAGAGCTCCTTGAATACCTTTCTTTGAATGGATCCAAAAATCACTTTGAAATTGGACATTCAAGTTTCCATGCGCCTTCATCATGCTGTCTCCTCCAGGCAATTGGGACTGTCGCCTATATTTTGTGCAAAGACACTGCAGTAAAATTACATCAAGTACCACCCTTTTTGATCAGTGGCTACGGAGAATTTGAATCCTGGGAAATAAAAATTATCTATCATCCGCCCACTATCTATCATCAGTCTATCTAACATATATATAGAGAGATACACACAAATATATATCACCTACCTATCATCTATGTATCTTTCTACCATCTATGTATCTCTCTCATACAGCCTGTCAAAAATGGACACTGGAAAAATTTTACTTGTCATGATAAATCATTTTTATTTCAGAAAACTCAAAATATATCCAAAACTATAGAAAATATAATAATAAACTCATGAGTATCATTATCATTTATTACCAACTACAAAGTAAAACCTACTGGAAACTAGTTTATATGCCTACTCATTTCTTCTTC
Source organism: Peromyscus attwateri (assembly GCA_902168425.1). Taxonomy (NCBI): domain Eukaryota; kingdom Metazoa; phylum Chordata; class Mammalia; order Rodentia; family Cricetidae; genus Peromyscus; species Peromyscus attwateri. Next base: position 14,550 of record CABHPP010139912.1, on the reverse strand, counting down.
ATTTTGATGTAAATTCATGACATCATTTATTTCATTCTTTATTATATCAGTGTATAAGATATGAATCTTTAAAATACTATAGCCCTAAGATAATTATTTATAGTCAACAAAATTAACAGAAATTTCTTACCTCAAATATGCAGACAGTTTTCAAATTTCACTTAGTTGTTTCAGTGTTTATACATTACTTTTGTTTCAGTTGGCCTAGAATGAACTCGGCACATGGAAACTGACTGACGTCTCTAAGCCAATGAGGATATAATGTGAGCTGTAACCATACCTAAAATGTAAAAGGAAGTTTAAATCATTTTTTTATTTTTATTTATTTATTTATTTGTTTGTTTGTTTGTTTTGGTTTTCTGAGACAGGGTTTCTCCATGTAGCTTTGTGCCTTTCCTAGAACTCACTCTGTAGTCCAGGCTGGCCTCAAACTCACAGAGATCCACCTGCCTCTGCCTCCCAAGTGCAGGGATTAAAGGCATGCGCCACCACCGCCCAGCTTAAATCATTTTAACTAGTATTTAACTCAAAATATGCAGTACATTGTTTCAACATAAAATCTCTATAAAATTATTACGTTCACGTTTTGTGCTGTTCGGAATTTAGTGGGTAAGTCTACCTGTCAAAATAATATAGTCCAAAGTTTCTCTCTAACAAACCATGATGTAAGGGAACAAAGAAGTATTAACAGGAGATGAGTCTCAAAAGAGTTTAGCCTTTCTCTTCCTGAAACAGAATTTGTATGTTTATAACTTATTTAGAAAAATGATTCTGCACAACAGGAGAACACAATGCGAAAATGAACCTTAAGAGGGAAAATCCATGCAAACATACATTGTGCAGTACTTCCCCCGCAGGTATCTGGTAGTTATTCTGCTAGGGCATCTGATCACCTACTTGACCTATTATTATTCTGCTGCAGGCATCAGATGAAGTACTTCTGCTGCAGGCATCTGGCAGTTATTCTGCTGGGGCATCTGATCAGCTACAGGATAAAGAGGAAAGCAAGGGGACTCTACTCATCCATACCACGTGGTAGCGGACGAAGGCTTCTCGTAGAGATATGAAGGTGTAAATGAATAGCCAGTGATTTTACAGGATAGATAAGCCCAGAAGAGGAAGCTAAGGGCATCTGACTGGAGCAGAGACCAAGGAAGCATTGGTGGGTTGTAACCCCTGACGGCTATGCTGATCTAACTAAAGCCTCTAGGGCAGTACAACTGGAGCAATGTGTAAGGCCTCAGTATTATAGAGCAGAACACCATAAATGCCTAGTAGAATACACTTGTAACTTGAAAGTAAATAAACACTACATGAAAACCATTTCCACTGAGACATGACAGCCATGCAAGGACAGGGAGGGAGAACAAGAGACCTCATAATGGACAGGGAGAGAAAATAATTGACCTATTATTTTAACTAAACTCATATTTTTACAGCTTTGGAATTGTTCTCGTGCAGTCAACTATATCTGAAAGTCTAGCCAGAAACTGTCATGTTTGAATTTTCATGTGTTTATTCTTATTGCATTGTTTTGTTGTTCTGGAATTAATCAAATTTTCAAAAAAATGCACAAGAATCAATTGGTTCCTAGGAATCACATTACTGAATAAGTGTGCTCCCACTACACAAAATTGAAATGATTTGTAAGACCATTTAATCAGACCTAGAAAAAAACCTCAGAAGGTAATATGTCAGACAAATGTCCCTAAGTGATGTAAAACTTCTTGGAATGAGTGTTCTAGAAATGAGTGTTCAGCATGGACTGCTACCAGAGAACACACGTGGAATTGGGTACTCCGAGTTGGCACAAATCTAGACTGTTTGTCCACCCTCCATGAGAAAGTGTTGTCTTTTAAGCAAGGACAAGACTAGCTTTCTCTTGAAAATAGTTAGTGTTCAAGGATGTCAGGTCCCTTCAAATGCCTTTTCCCAGGTTTGCCAAGTCCGTAGTATAAGATGTTCATGAATTTAGTATATGCCTCACTACTGCGCTAGGGCAGACAAGTCATGTAGCTCTAAGACCGAGTCTTACCACAAGACCACTGAGATGGCTTTGAAAGCAATTGTGTTCGTACTGGAAAGATGGCTAAGTTGGTAATACACTTGCCATGCAAGCCTGAGAACCGGAGTGTGGCCCTCCAGTGCCCATGGCATACATCTAAACTTGTGCACTGGAGGAGGAAAAGGGCAGAAAGGTGGATTCCTAGGGCTCACTGGCCAGCCACCTACCTAAATCAGCAAGCTCCAGGTTCAATAAGAGACCCTATTCCAAAAAAAAAAAAAAAAAACCGAAGTGGAAAGAGACTGAGGAAGACACCCATGTCCACCTCTCATCTCCATATATGCATGCCCACACACATGCACATGAACATGCATGCACACAACCAATACAAACAAGAAAGTCCTTGCTTATGAATACTACACACATTATTGGACCTCATTCTCTTGATGCGTCCACGTCTGATTCTTCTTAAGTAACTGACTAAATGCACTACTCTTCTGAAACAAAATTAATTAATCTGGAAATAAGTACAGCTGCAATTTATAGTCCCACTCCCCTTCTTTAGGTCCTCACTGATGGAAACAGATAATTCTCACGTAAAGAGAAGCTGGGTATAACTATATAATAAAAAGCTGACAGAAGCCTACACAGGAGCAGATGAAGGAAATAACATCTCACGAAGAAAAGTGGTGTTAAATTGGAAGTTGGGGATGAAGGAAACAGAGAAAAGGGCCTGGTTGCTGAGACACGTACAGGATGCAGAGAGAGAGGGAGAAATGTTAAAGCACTATGGGTCCTTCCTCAGTTTCTTCAACATGAAACTCAAGAAATTCCTCTTGCATTGATCCATTACTTAGCTGTTAACTGTTTTGTGCATCTCTGTGATAATTCTTCTCCACTGGCACTTAAGGTCAAGAGATTTGTGAAGGAACACCAATTGCATTTACTTGATATATATATATATATATATATATATATATATATATATATATACAGAGAGAGAGAGGAATATTAAAAAAAAAATGCTTTCTTGGCTTAGATTTGGACCACTTTTTCTAAGTGTAAGAACTATTGTAGTTAAATTTCCTCTCTGTATTGTTAGACACTTCTTCTTGTTTACCAGGGATAGAGTGCCAACCCTACAGCAGGCTTGACTCTAAGAACAGAGTGTTGGAGATGATCAAAGATCAGGCCTCGTACTGCAACTCAATGGCTGCCAGCAAAGGCAGAGGAGCATTCTCCGGAGCACCTGAGCAGGAATATCTAGCAGTACATTCATAGTAATAATGGCATCCATAGCATTGCCAGCCATGGTCTCAGAGAGCTTAACATGCCGGCTGTTGCCAAGACACAGCTCCCACCAAGACAATCTCAGCTCTCTGTGTGGTTATACACAGAGTAGATGAAAAGTGAAAAAATTCAAGCTCTCGTTCAGATTTGTTGCCAATACTTGGAAGTTTCCGGGCAACTGTCTGATTTCCTCTGCTTTCATCCTCAAGTTTAGCGTTGTGTGGCCATATGCTGAGTGTTAATACTGTTAAGGTATCTACACCTTCCTCAGCATCCAGGGCATTTTCATTTGATTGGAGGCAATAACACAAATGGAATTGAGTCATGGCATTTGATGAATCTCTCCTATTCCAGTAAAAATGGTTGGAGGATGTTCAACACCTGAAATTAGGCAGAACTTCAGTCACACATCTCCTCATTAAATTTATCACCCCAGAACCTGGATTTCCTTGACATGGAAAGCCTTTTTAAATAAATACTTGAAGCTGGGAAGATGCCCAGCACATTAATCCTTGAACCATACAAAGAGAATCATTTTGTAAATGGAAATAGGCTTTTAATATAAACTTGGCCATCATTCAGTCACTAAGCCTTACTTTGCAGGATCCCATTTGATCCACTGAGTGGTTCTGCTCCTTTCCACTCGTCCAGCTTGAACCACAAATATGTTGCTTCTCGCTTTGCACTCCGCAGATTTTCCTTTCTTATCATGATTCTGAGGCAACCAGAGGAATAGTATCAGAGCCTGGAAATGAAATATGAATCATTCAGTAGTTTCAGAATCCAAAGAGATAAGAAAAGCAACAATCCCAAACACACCACTCATTCTATTTTGCTCCGCATTTTTTTTGAAAAAAAAAGTTATCATTTGTAAATTTGCCATAAAATGCTCTTGCTGAAGTCAGAGGAACAAATATCCTGTGGAGAAAAAGGGTGGGATTCAAAAACTAAGTCGGATGAGCAAGGTGTGTTTCCGTGCATCTGTGGCTGCCAGAAGTCACCAGGATGGGCTGATGCATACATGTAGATATTTGAGCCCTCTAGTTGAAATGTGTTTCACTGCTTTCTATCAAATGAAATGTAAATACCAAGGCAGAGTGTTCTTCCTCTGCTATGAGCCAGACCACCTTGAAGGTCAGAAGGCCCATTCAAGGGTGAAGGCTAGCCTGGCTGAGGTGATTTTGTGATCTGCCATTAAGAAGCTTCCGTGTTCAGAATCTTTGTCTGTGGCAAAAATAAAAACAGTGTTCCTAGGGGCTCCCCTCATACCCCGAAGGAAACTGAAGAGTTAAACAGTTGGCAAACCTGGAATGACATTAAAAATTGGTGACAGGTTAAAGAGAGATCATTCCGAAAGGAACATGGTCACATTTTGTGTCAATTTCAAGGAAAAAACTACGATGTAAAAATTTGTGTCTTTCTCCCCACAGCATTGTAAAACAGTTTTACAAAGGGTGCATCTACCCAGTCTGTATGCAGAAAACTGTGCAAAGTGATATATAGCTTCATTGATTTGAGAGGTTAACTACTTCCTGCAATGCTCCAAAATGTAGACTTTATTTGTAGATTCGTTAGTACAGATTCTTCAGCAGAGGTGATCTCAGAAGGTGTTGCTATTCTCAGTTTTCATATTTGCCTCAAATCCAAGGCCTAATGCTCCCTTGGAAAGTGTTCTCCTTCTGAGATACATCCCCTAGAGCTCAGTGTTCATTAGCTTTCTCATGCAACTGGGTAGAAATGAGTTGCTTTGGCTCTGCTCAAACAGCTGTACCAGAAACCAGTATTGACTTACTCCAGTGTGCCAGGTTCATTTTGGATGCTATGCTGATTCATGCTGACAAAAAGTAGCATAGGGGTAAAAAAGTTAGTTTCTCTTACATCCAGGTGACAGTCTATCATTGTGGGTAAGTCACAATGGCAAGAGCCAGAAGCAGCCTAGCCGTATCACATCTACCATCAAGAGCAAGGAGAAATAAATGCATCAATGTCCACTTACTTGCTTGTGCTCAGCTCAAGTTCTCCAGTTTTATCCAGTTCTGTACCTACTGTGCCAACCACAGTAGGATTGGTCTTCCCACATCAATTAAGACAATCCCTGAAAGACATGCCCACAGGTCAACACAATTTAGACACTAGCTCATTAAGACTCCAAGTGGGGTGTTGAGAAGTAAAACTAACTATTCGCCTCTTCCTTTAGTAGTAAAACCCTGATTTCTAACTAAGATTACTAGATTTATCAAATAAAAATGCAAAATGGGTAAGTTAAATTTGACCCATAGAAAAAGGAATCATTTTTCAAACATAAGTAGGATGTCTACTTTGATTTGAATTTCTCAGAAGTCATGAAAACATCTATTATGCCTGGGTCCCATGTGTTGTATACTTATGAGAAAATACAAACCTGAAAGTCAAGTTTAATTAAGCACTTTCTATTTTATCATACACGTTCTTAACTGCTTATGTTTCTACTCAGCTGGGACTATATATGTCCAAGGCACAGGTTGTGACCATGGTACCAACTTCCACCAATGAAGGGAGAGTTTATGTTCAGTGATGCCCTCAGAAAGTGACCTTTAAGAAAGAAGACATGTTCTTCTTTCACACTGCTGTCTGAGAAGATGTGCTGAAAAGGGTAAGGCAGTTGTGGGGAATGTAGAACATGTTTTTAGAAGGAAGAACTGGGGTCTATCATATTGGCAATATGCCAGCCCTGGGCTCCCTTCCTGCAGGGACACAAGATTCTGTTGTATTGAAAGTACCATTTATTCTCTTATATTCAACTGAGCCCAATTCTGACTCAAACAGAAGCTTACACCATTAAAGATTTTTGAGCATACCAAAGTGTGGAAAACTGGAAAATCTGCGAAGAGCTGAGTATTTAACACAATCCGTGAAGGCTCTCAGATCAACACACAAAGGCTCTCCCTGTCTCTTGGACTTACTCTTGTGCACATACAAGTGGACTCTCCTACTTTTCCAAAGTGTTGGGTCTTCCAACTTCCTGGATGCTTCCTGCTAGTGTTTAAAAGTGAGCTCCAGCAATCCAGAAAAGAAAACAGCCATGAGTGGAGGAGCTGAAAGTAAAGTGGAATTACAGGTAGCAATTTCATTGAAGAGGTTGGATGACCGTTTCTCAGAAGTATTTTTGTTGATATTTCTTGAGTGTACTGTCAGGTAGCATGAAGAGGAACAATAAATTAAAATAATATTTCCAGCATCTTTGGCTTTGGGAAAAGAAATATGAATGAATGAATTTCTAATAACAATGAAATCTTCTATAAGAGGAAGACACCTATACAGAATCCCTTGAAACTTTCCTGGGTGAGAATATTTTTATATAAAATTCATTTCCCAAACGGGCAACATTGATTTTTTTACCTTCAGTGCTTGGGATTTGCCAATTTCAACATTTTTCTTGGTGCCATAAGAGATGTTACTACTGGCAGTTGTTCCCTGTAAGTTGGAAGGCAGCAAAATAGTGTTAAATGGTCGAGTTATGAGAACAGCAGTCTCTAAATACTTATTGCTGTATTTTTCAGAATCTGATTAGAAGACTTCGTTGTTGTTGTTCATTAAGGGGAATAGAAATATATAGAAAGGAGGCTAAACCAATGAACCCTTCAAATGCAAGAACTGAAAGTAAACTAACTCAAGGGCAGAATATTAAAAAGATTATGTACTATCAGACTGGCGGGGGGGGGGCTCAGCTGTTAAAGGCTGGGCTTACATTCCAATTATAAGATTATGCACTACTCAGTTTGTTATGATATTTTTCTAAATAGCCACCACTGATAGACTTCTGCAAAGATTACAATTTTCATTGTAGTTCAAGGCTATAGTGTGCTCACTAGTGTCCCCAAAGTTCATGGCCACCTGCAACCTCATATTTCGATCTATTTGGGAAAATGTTCACTACAGATGGAATGAGTTGAGGTCATGGCGATATAGTTGGATCTTCAGTTCAATGCCTGGTGTCTTTGTAAGAGAAGAGGAAGGAGGACCCAGGAGAAGTGGGTCAGAAGTTGGGGTGTTGCTGCTGCTAAACATTAAGATGTCAAGTACTGCTGGCAACCATCCAAGCTAGGAACAAGGCAGAGAATAGTCTTCCTTAGAGTCTCCAGAAGGAACTTACCCCACTGACACCTTGACTTCAGACATCTAGCTTCAAGAACCAGCAGAGAATAGCTGTGTTGCACTGAGCGACCCAGTTTATGGTGCTTTGTTGTAGCAGGAACAGAAAACTCATCATTCGGCATTCCTTGTGTCTGAAAGCAAACACTGGCAAATGATACTGTGGATAATAGGATGCTCTGAGAATCTCAATTCTTATTTTTTCCATACCCCTTGACCCTGACCCATGGGATGCTATTGACAAGCAAAAGCAATATTTTTGGCAAAATCTGTTTATTTGAAAGCCTTTCATTTGGCCTGCCAAGTTGGGAAGGCTGCTAAATTATATCTTATTGAGGGTTTAGTTGTTTATGTTTGTATTTTGTGGTTTCATTGTCTTTTATCTAAAAGACAAGCAAGCAAAGACAAAGGAAACGAAATGAAAAGGAAATTGTATCAGATTTCAAGGTCTCCGAGCCTCTTCTAACACAATCACATAATCAGTGTGTCTTGTGTTTTCTAAGCATGTGGAGGACTGTAAATGGCCCATCGTCACCTCAACAGGTGTGTTTCCTGTTATTTTGTCCTCACTTTGACAAGTCATTAAAAGCAAAATAAGACAAAATTGCTTCCCTGACCACAACTAGAGAGAGTGTGCTTGTGATAAATCCTGAAGGTCTCTGCAAATTGTTATCTATCCCATCTTTTTCCTATCAGCACTTATGGAGAAAAACATTAGTTATTCAATAAATATAGGAGGACAACAGGATACAGAGATGTATTTTCCACTAACAGATGGTTTTAGGCTTTTTCAGGTCATGAAAACCAGTATCTTTTAAAGCTAGAGAGTTGGCTCAGGGGTTAAGGGAACTTGTTACTCTTGCGGAGAACCCAGGTTTGATTCCCAGCTCCCACATGGAAGCTTACCATCATCTGTAGCTCTGCTTTCAGAGGAACCAATGGCCTCTTCTGGTTCTCTGAGCACCAGGCATGCATGTGGTACACAAACATACATGTTGGCAAAACATTTTTACATATAAAATAAAATAAAAGCAAATCTTAAAAAAATTAAAGCAAAGCAGTATTTGGGGGCAGATCTAAAGGTCATACAGTTCTGTGTGATGACTTTGAATATCCACATAAACAGAGAGTAACTATGTAGTAAAATCAGTATTTTCTGGCTGACCCTTACAACAAGCTCTATCAAGAACTCTAAAATACAATGGCTGATATAATAGAGAATGAGAAACATCAGGATCTCCATAACAGCCAACATCAAACTAAATGACGAGAAATTCAAAGTGATTCCACTAAAATCAGGAATAAGACAAGGCTGTCCACTCTCTCCATATCTATTCAATATAGTACTATAGTACTCGAAGTTCTAACTAGAGCAATAAGACAACAAAAGGAGACCAAGGGGATACAAATTGGAAAGGAAGAAGTCAAACTTTCCCTATTTGTCGATGATATGATAGTATACATAAGTGACCCCAAAAATTATACCAGGGAACTCCTACAGCTTATAAACACCTTCAGGAATGTGACAGGATACAAGATTAACTCAAAAAAATCAGTAGCCCTCCTATATACAAATGATAAATGGGCTGAGAAAGAAATTAAAGACCTCCATAACCTAAATTTCAGTGCAAGAGATGGCAAAGAGACCAAGAGGTGACTGAGGCTTTGGGGCAGGAGTAAAGAAGATTTTTTTTTTCATCATACCACCACCTCTGGCTGCAGTGAAGCTCTGTGTTGTTTACTGACTCCCGCATCACAGCTTTGACATATCATCATCACACCTTCAACATACCAGCATCACACCTTTGAAGTACCTTTGAGTGTTGCCAGAGGAACAGGCACTGAGTCTGAGCAAGTCTCAGGGTCTATGTACCGATTTGCAGGAAATATAGAAGAAAAACCTGTTACATGGAACCATACACACAAAATCCCCAAAATTATGAGTGTAGAAAACTTTATGTGCCAAACATCCTAGTTACTCAAAGGAAAGCATGAAGGAAAAGAAAGCAGAGAATAGCATAATGTATAGATTTTAAAACACATTTTCAAAAAGACAATGTCAACATTTTCGGACAGACATGCTTAAAATATGATACCTAGGGATGTGAACTTGCATGATGGCAAACAACTGTAAAGGCTGGCCAGGAAATGGTTTCTGAAAGAGACAAGGTAGTAGTTGCATTTGGGGGTGGAGAAAGAACTGTCACTGAGGTGGGGCATGAAAGGTAAGATAGTTGTTTATGACTTCAGAGCCCTTTCCCCTTTCCCCATTCTTGCCCATATGCCAAGCTGATGAGAAAACCCTCATTCTCTCTTGGCATCAGAAGGAAGTTCAAAATATGCAAACCATGAGTACTCTCACTAGGACTCATTAAATGAGCAAGAAGTCTTTTCCTAGTCTCTTTGTGAATGTCGGAAGTCATTGGTTTCAACAGCTCTTCCAGATTGCAGATAGGGAGGCCTTGGTTAACTCTGTAGAATGCCACAGTCAAACTTCTAGGGTGACTGGGGAAGCACAATTTCTGACCCATTCCCTTTATAAATATGTCCTATGTGAAACCAAACCAAATGCTGAAACAGAAATCAAGAAAAGTTAATGACATCCCAGAAAATGGCAGGCAAACAGACTATAAAAATGAATAATTTAAGTTATGAATATTTTGGATTATTAGAGGCACAAATAAATTAGCAAAAAATGGAATTATGTAACTGATTGTAGTGCTTGGGGTTATCGCTACAGTGCATGATTTCTAATCTCACATATTTTCTCCCGTCTTTTGGCAATTTTCTTCCACTTCTATACTGTTGAATAGGAGGCAATCAAGGAACATCAGCATTACCAAATGCAGCCCACTCCCAGTGCTGAGGGAATCATTACCCAACCCCTTTGTTTTCTTTATCCCAGATACAGTAATTGGCATGGATGTAACCCAAGCAAAATGAAATAAATGTCTCTCAATGAATCTAGAATAAATTTCATGACTCTAATGTTATGTCCTTGAAAGACTTTTATGTTTTGCTTTACAAAGTCATGTGTTAATCGGCAGTTGTGGCAAAAATGCTAACATACCCTGGTAGTTCCATGGTTTGCAACAGGAACATTTATTTCTTATTCTGGATTTTGAGGTCAGCTTCGGCTCTACTTGGGGCTAAGTTTAGCTTTTTCTGTGTGTTTTGTTATTTCAGGATCCAAGTTAAAGGAGAAATTCCTACCTGAGGTATGCTATGCTCCTGGAACTGGAGAATTAGAAGATTGTTGGAAACTCACAGAAAACTGGTAGAATCATATGGCCACACTCCACATGGGTGGTGTGAGAAGGTAAGCACATCCTTTCAATAAACAAGGACAGAAGAGTAAATTTTATACAAAAATAATACCTACCAAATGTTATATTAATATATTATTATTAATGTGCATTGATATTCATCATTGGTTATATTGATATATATTTTAATTATATTCATTCACTAACTAGTCTATTGAAGAAGAAATGCATAATTTCCTTGTATCTTATATTCAGGAGTTTTATTGAGGTTTCATTCACTCTTATTACTTCTAAGTTTTCAGTCCTTTTTTTGTGTACTCACCATCAAAAGTGTCACAATATATTTTGAACACACCATGTAGGGTTAAATAACTATACTTAAATGTCTATATAAACTCAGTACAGTTGAACTAGTATGTGAAGTAAGGCCTGAAATAATGTATAATTTTTATTTCTGTTTTTTACATTTATGATCTTTGGTGAGATTGGCATGTAATTTTCTGCTCTTATATTTATGGGATTTGGGTGTTGTGCAAGCTAGAATAAATAATGCTAACTTCTGCAACATTGAAACTTGAAAACATATCAGTTCGTTTTAATAAAAGTTTCTCGGCTCCAGCAAAGCCTAATCTGATTTTCTTTGTCTTCTGGCAATAATCCATATGTTTACTTTTGTGCTGTTTTCTGAGGCCTTGACTCTTTCCTACATCTATCTGTCATGTTACTAGGGGCAGGAAAGAATGTGTTGCAAACCACAAGGGAAGGATCAAAGATAGAGGCTTGAAATTGGTACCATTTATTATAATCACTCATCATACACAAGTAAAAACTGAGTCATGTAAGCACACTCAGAAGAAAGTACAATGAATTATGCAGATTCCCTTAGCAGATTGCTTCTCTCCCATGTGCAAGGTTCTGGCACCAAGTCCCAGTACTGAAAGGGGAAAATTAGAATCACCTTTTATATAAATGTTTGATAGATCTTTCTGCTAAAGTCACTTGACAATCTGCTTAAGCCATATTAGGACAATTTTAAACTAATGTTTACATTTTTCAAATGACTATAGGTATTAAGGATTTAATTTGCAACTGTTTTATAGTTATATTGTTCCTTTAAAATCAGTTATGCCAATGTTTTCATAGAAATCTTTATTATTTTAGGATTTTGGTTATTTTGTGTGTTAGAATCTTCTATGAGCCCCTATAACATTAAAAAAAAGACTTACATAGTTCCAGTATACAATGGCACAGAGTAAACACTATTACTTTAAAATGGGCTAATGGACGAATAACAAGAAAAAGATCTAAAAGACCAAAATCCAACGGGGGGGGGGGGGGGGGGGGGCATGGGAAGATCCACTTCCTGCAGCTCCATGTCCAGCATTTGGGACTCATGATGGAATTATCTGGACTAAAACTGGCTTGGGTAAGTCCTACCTCTTCAGTTCCGCTACCTGATGTGTGTGTGTGTGTGTGTGTGTATATATATATATATATATATATATATATATATATATATATATTCTTGAATCTGCTCTACTCCATGTGAATATCAGTGAATATCTCATGTTTATGGCCTTGAGTCTCTATAGCAACTTGGATTGCACCTTCACAGCTTCTCATGATGGTCTTTGAGGAACTTTGACCCTGTCAGACATTACTTTCTGGAACTAAGGAGCAAATTTCCATGACTGCCTCTATCATATATCTCTCATGCCTGCAAAGCTAGTACCATGTGGACAGTGCTACCAAGTTCTGTGGCCAGCTTAGGAAAAAAAAAATGTTCACCTTAGACCATATCAGTCGAGGTCTCTGTATACTATGTTGGCTGTATCTACAAAGATCAATTTCCTAGGAAGTTATTTTTGATCAAGGAATTCTTTCTGCTACCTTCTTAGTTCAGGCTTTTTCCTGTCAAATAAATTTGCACTTTCATTAGCGGGAGCCTTTGATAGGCAAGTTCTGGTCCACAAAGCACCTTCCCTATTGTTCCAAGCAGAGCAGGGTGTTTCTAAACCGGGCTGATCTCTTTATACTCAAGTTACTAGTGCCTGTTCTGCAAGTTCAAACTTGCCTGTGCTCCTTCCTTTGTCAAGTTGCGCTTGCTTTACATCTAACTACCATGCTTGTTCTTTTTTAACTATGGGTGTGATTGAGAGCAGAGAGCAGTCACATGCCTGCCTGCTGTCCTGCCTTGACATTTCCTCCACCAAATACATTAGTCCATTACTTTTAAATTCAACCTCAGTGCAAGTTCTCAGGACAATGACCAAAGGAAGATAGACTTTGCCACACACACACACACACACACACACACACACACACAAAGTGATTCCTAACCCAGCTCCTAATAGAGTCCTTGTTCTTCTCTGAAACCTCATGAACTGGAAATCTACAGTCTTCATTTCTCTTACCCCTTATAAATGCCCACCAGAATCATCCATTGAGCTCTGCTTACAGCATTGTAGGGCTTTTCTATCCCAAAGTACCAAACTCTTCCATCACCTCCCTGAATATCAGTTCTGAGCGCATAAGAACTACATGATCACATCATGGCCCCACTTTTTTGCTACAAATTTTCTAAATTAATTATCTTTCTCATTGCTGTGAGAAACTGTCTGACAAAATGTACCTCACAGAGAGGCAGGGTTTGTTCTGGCTTATAGTGGAAGAGGATACATAATCCATTATAGTAGAGAAGGTGTGGTGGCAGGAATATGGGGCAGCTGCCCACATTGTATCCACAGTCAGGAAGTGGCTAGTGAACATGAAGTTAGCCTGGGCTATAATATCCCAAGACCTGCCCTCCGTGACCCACTTCCTCCAGCAAAGTTCCACCTCCTAAAGGTTCCACAGCCTTCCAAACAGTTCCACCAGCTGAGGACCAAGTGCTGAAACACAGAAGACCATGGAGGTATTTCACATTCAAAACATAAAGTGGATTAGCTGGCTAGTCATTTTGCATGTGGACATTCAGTTTTTCCAACAACTTTTATCAAAAAATCTCCCTTTATTTATAAATGTATTTATATTTTTATATATAAAAAATTTATATATATAAAATTTATAAAATTTATTGCTTTTGTTGATTTGCCAAAGATCAATCGACTGTATTATGTGTCTGTTTCTGTGTTCTTTATTAAATCCTATTGGTCTATTTGTTCTCTTGCCGATACCATTTCAATTGCTATAGCTTTCTACTCTGTCGTAAAGTTGAGTAGAATAACTCTTCGAACTTTGCTCTTCAATACTGAGTTGGCATCCTTAGGTCTTTTTTCCCTTCATCCCTCATATAGATTTCATAATTAGTTTGTTGATATCCACAAAATAACTTGCTGATTGAGACTCTACATTGCTGAGTCTTGCTGTCCATGGACATGGAATACCTTTCCATTTATCTAGTTCTTTATTTCTTTCATTAGAATTTTATACGCATTTTGTTAAACTTGTAATTGAGTATTTAACTTGGAGAGAAGATTGTAAAGGCTAATATGTATCTTTGTTGATTAATTTATTTCTCATTTATTGCTGTGCTATAGGGAAGTGATTGATTTTTTTACATTATTATATATCCTAGAACTCTGTTGCAATCATTTACTAGTTCTAATAGTTTTTTTGTTGGTTATTTCAAATTCTCTACATATATAATCATACTATATGTGAATAAAATAGTATTTCTTTATTCTCCAACTCTATACCATATTTACCCCCATTTTGGGTGTTTCTTTATCTCCACAAAGAGCTCAGAATGGCAATTACTGTCTTCCATCCCTTAAGCAGCATTATACAACTATGGTTTGTATTGGTTCTCTTGAGGTCTGATAATAATTTTGTTGTTTTATTAGAAGACTATTTTCT